>SCLH01000072.1:83827-102805 GCA_004367855.1 Oikopleura vanhoeffeni | reverse complement strand
ATCTCATGATATGAGAAATATTATCGAAAACACAGGATTCTGTGATCAAATTATAGAATCCACGACTGCGATAATGTCCGATCGTTGCGCTTTGCAATTAGCAGCAAATCGGGATTTCATCAAAAACATCATCAAGGACGTTGCAATCGTTCAATTGAGTTGCTTCATGCACTTCTGTAGCAACATGGAGAAAAAGTTTTGTGCGGCTTTAAAAGACTTGGCTCCCGATGTTAAAGACTCCCTCCAGAAATTAAAACTTATTTTTGGGGGACGGGCAACTATGGGTTATCAGCGAAATTCCCTCAAGCAAACGTTGACTGACATTGTAGGAAGCACAAAGTCAAGTATTTTCAAATCGGATCTAGGGTCCCGGTTTGGCATATTTTTTAACAATTCCCGTAACGCCCTTATTTATAAAGATGCAGTGTTAGAACGTCTGCACAATAGCACGGAGTCAAATTCTAATGCCGTGGATCTAAATTTATTACTGAAAACAAAATGGGAAGAGTTGGCTCTCGGATTTGGAGCCAAAGTTATGATTTGGAGTTTGATTATTGCGCCGTTTAACACTGCAACTTCACAAAAAGCAACCGTTAGNGAAACTGTTGAAATAATTAAATTAAGAACTGAAAAATTTGAAAGAATCAGGGATTCATCAACGCCTTTTGAAAAACTCTATTCCTTCAAAATTAGGGACGATATTAGTCCTGAAACAGAACAGTCCACTGCGATTTCCTATAAAATTTGGAAGGAAGCTTCAGAAAATGCGAAGAAAAAAATCAACCGCGTGATCAAGAAGGGAAGTTTTGAAGAATTTATCAAAGACACCGCATCATTTAATGAAGACATCTTACCCCGAAACGCGATTTACTATTTCAGTAACCGTTGGCAAGAAGCTTCCTTTAGAAGGCTTAAAGCAAATGACAAAAAGTTTCTTGGGATGTTGAAAGAGCGTTTAGGAGACGTTGCTGTCTGCCAAATAAAAAAACTGCAGACTGGCTGAGATTTCAACCAGATATGACACAAGTAATTAATGATGCAAAATTACAACCTAAAGCTATGGTGACAAAAAGAAAAAAATAACAAAGAGAATTCGCGCAATGAACGCTTGAGTAAATTAATGAGAATTGCTCCTGTTACTCTGAATGATGAATCCGACGAACTAACCATGGATGATGGTTAATGTTTCACTACTCAAAGGGCTTTTTTCAGGGCCTGAAAAATTTGTTAATGCCTAATAATTTAATTCAAATTTGGAAAACATAATTTCTAGCTATAACTAATATTTATTTGGCAGACAGCGATGTCATTTTAACGGTTCCCTTTTATCATTTGATTAAGTATGTCCCTGAAAGACTTTGAAATGAAGATGCAATTTCTTCTTGATCATGAGGTTGATTTTATCTGCATCTTCTGATGCTTGGTTTTAATTTCTTATGAAATATTAATAGTCTGTCCTTGCGAAGGTCTAAAATCGTAATTGATGCCCAAGTCCATATAAAAACCATGAATGAGTCATATGATGAAAGCGTTATAATGGACGTAGCTTATTGCTCTGGTAATTTTGGCAACAACAGCAAAATATTAACCCGCCGCACGATTAAAAAAATCAAAAAATAATTGACATTTTTTAAAAATAATGAAAATTTTTCATAAACAATTAGAAAATTTCAAAAAAATTGACATGTTTTAAACTAATGGAAATTTTTGAAAAAATAATTAAAAAATTTCAGAAAAAAATTGAGAATTTGGCAATAGAAATTTTGAAAAAAAATATTTTTAAAAAAGTTTTCTGAAAATTTCGAAAAGATTTTCAAAAGATTTCAAAAAATTTTGAGAAAAAAGTTTTAAAAAAATTTTGAAAAAAGTTTTCAAAACTTTCGAAAAAATTTCGAAAAAAGTTTTGAAAAAAAATTCGAAAATAATTTGGATAAATATAATTACAAATGATTAAGTTCAAAAAATAAAATTCGCAACTTCAAATTCAAAAATTTGGCTAATATTACGGAAATTTGTGGTAACTTAGCACATTTGAAAATATATTAGGACAATTCGGGTAAGTTGGGAAATATAAGGACAATTTGAGAAACAATTTTTGTAATATAAGGACAATTCGTCCAAATTGTCCTCATATTTACCTAATTGTCCTTATATCACCCAAATTGTCCTAATATTTCTTAAAATCTTCTAATTTACCCCAAATTGCCATAATATTAGCCAAATTGTCCGTATATTTCCTATATAAGGACAATAAGAGAAGAAAAGAAAATTTGAAAAAAATACTGACAATTTGAGAAATATCAGGACAATTTGTAAAAAATATGGACAATTTGGGAAATATCAGAACAATTCTGGTGATATTAAGACAATTCAAAAACTGAAAAAGACGTAAAATTCAGAACCAATTTTTTTCATATTTCAAGTCTTTTTTAAAGAAACGGCACTCTTTGGCGTTGACTTGATTTTTGGCTACCTTGTCGTCGAAATGGAAAAATATATTACAAATGTCCCGGACATCCTGAAGTGAATAAAATAACCAGTGCAGTCCGTTTTATTAAATTATTAAGTATTTTTCTATAGATTTCACTTGAACTGGTTGAAGGAAATGCGCAAAAACTGGAATCAACCTCGCCCCAATATGCGCCACAAATTTTTTTTGGCCTTGCAAAATTCAACCTCTCAGCTTTGGGAGCTTACAATGCAGATTTAAGCAATTTCGAGATATCTTCCGATTTGACAATTCATTCAGAGGAACAAATGAGATATATTTAAAAAAATTGTTATTCAAATTAAGACAGTGTAAAACTTGGTTGAGTCAAACTCAAGCTGCTAAAAAACTTTTAAATCTGCGATCAAATAAAAATAAGTTAAACATTGAAAGATGGTTTCATTCAACCGAAGTATATCAGAATATTAATTAATTATAAAAATTTAACCCTACCGGTATAACCGGAAGTGATGACTCACAAAAATATTCACCTAATTTGTCTTCGAGTTATTTCACTCGAAAATCAACCCGAATATATTATAACTAATCAAATAAAGATTTAAATTTTACTTCCGGTTAAACCAGAAGTAATGACTCATCGAAAACATCGCCAAAATTTTTCTCATAAAATTTTACCATATATTTATATTAGTATATTCGACTTTGATTAATTTTCTTGAGTTTATATTCATAATATTTACGATTGATTTTTGAAGTCCCCAAGAGGTTATATCGAAAAAACAAAAAAAATCCTTAATTTATGAGTCATTTTAACCTACACATTTCGAAAATTTTCATTTGCAATTTTGAAAGGTTAGAAAAAAATTTTTCTAATTTTTTTCTATCAAAATGCTTAGAATCTTGCAAGGAATATCTTGGTTGCCATGGTTAAGCGTCAATATGTCCCAATAAAGGGGATGGAAAACCCACGCAAAAGCCATCCCTTTGACAAGCCTGCTGTAGACTTTACTCCTATTAATAAAAAATTGCATTTTAGTTTAACCGGAAGTAAATTTTTGGAGTTTCTAGAATATTATTTTCATCCGATTGTACCGAAAGTACCCTCAAATTGAACCTGCTGCAAAACTAAAGTGAAAACCTGCTAATCACTTTTTTTATTTATAGCATTTTTCATTAAAATTAAGATTTCTGTAATTTTCCCAAAACAAATACTTAAGTAAGCTAAAGCAAAAATCTGAAAAAACTCGAAAATTTTGACAAAATTCTCGAAATCTTTTAAGATATACTCAAAAATTCATTTTGTTGCCTTCCTGAGGCCATTTGCTGCATTTGTCATGTCCCTAACTTGAAATAAAAAACTGTGGAGTACCCTCTCAATCGATAAGCTATCGAGATAATTATTGACATTTTCACATACAGGTTGTAAGGTTTTTCCCTTCTTTTTTCCAAATTTGATAGACTTGATTTCTGCCGTTTTGATTGGTTGAATCTGAAAAAGACGTAGGTTTTTGCCAAAATTAATCGTTTTCATTAGCGTTCTCATCGCTGTCCAATTTGGAAAAAAGAAGGGAAAAATCTTACACCCTGTATACTCAATAAATTATAGAATGTAATCCTTATGAAAGTTTCCGAATGAAACAATGCTCAACTTTCATGAATGTGCGAGTTAACGGCAATCAATTATGGACCAATAATTCATGGTCCATAGGGTATGAACCATACAGTATGGTTTATTTAGAAAATATTTTATGAGGTATGGTCCATACCTCATGAAATATTTTCTAAATGAAGTTAAATTGAAGTTGAATTTATGAAATTTCTAATTCTCAGCAAATTAAATTATAACTTTTGACCAAAATAAACTGTTTAAATAGTCTTTAAATGCCATGGTGCCGAATGCGGAATTTCTACAATTCTGTACGTGAAAGCCACAATTTTCCGCAAATTAATGGAACAATTTAGCGTTTCTGACCAAAATATCCGTTTTCTATTCCTGACCAAAATAAATCCCAAAAATATGATAAACGGACATTCTGCGTATATTTTTAGCTTTAATATATTTAGCCATTTAGGTATATTTGAATTTATTGACATTAAACCGCAAACGTATGGTTAAATTCAAAATATAAATTATATTTGAATTCAGAGAAGAGTACTTAGAACTCCGTCAATTTGAAATTTGTCCACAAAAATTTGTCGCGATGGTTAAAAATCGACGACTTCATTTTTGTTTGTGGTTTTACTGTCTGAGCTAGTTAGTTTATCTAAATACTAAAGTAAAGTTGAATCATTATGTCAGGATTACAGACCCTCAGAGAACAGATCCTGAATATTTGAATGATACAAACAACGCGGGATACTAGCACCCAATCAAAACCCTGATTTGTATAATAGGCCGATTTCATTGGTCAGGTTTGGAAGAAATCAACCGATCTAAAGCTCAGATTCTGCACTTTTCAAATATTCATGATCTGTCCCCTGTGGGTCTGTTATCTTTGGAAATGAAAAAAATTATCAATCTTATATCTATATCGAAACCTCAGAATGGAAAAAACTAAATAGAAAAATAAGCAAGTAGTACAGGGGCCCGATATCGCCGGCCCAATATCGCCAAAAAAAAACTACGCAATATCACGATTTTTAGGTAAATTCCTGTCAGTGCCAATATTGCCGGAAGTGCGTGGGGGCACGTTTGTGGTTTTATAAAAAATAATTTGAATGCGTCATGTAACAATGATTTCGTAATTTTAATTAGTTTTGTATTTCACTTCATTTGAGCCTATTGTACCGGATTTTTATTTCTGCCCCCCATATCGCCGAAAGTGCCCAATATTATTGCCCCCTTTATTCTATATTCAAATTTCTATATTCCAATTCTAAAAATTTTAAATGAATTAAAGTGAGGTTATGAGAAATTATTGGACAACATGATTCAAGTTACATGATATGAGTTCAAAGATTTACTGCTAGATATGCATAAAAACCGATAAGATTGGTTACTTTTATTCAAATTTACAAATTATGAAATAACACTAATTTCTTGATCAAAATAAATATAAATTTGATTATTAAACATAAATTAGGTACAAGTGGTTAATTTTGTTCCATATCCTTTTACCAACGGAACTCCACATCTCAAACGTTTACTCTTCTCTATAAGCGCGCAGTTTCGAATTCCCAGCTATGTTGTCTTAGTGTTGTTGAAGTAATTGCTTGTATGATCTCGCGCTATAGAGATAGTAAACGTTTTTGAGATGGAGTTCCGTTGGTTTAAGGATATTATATACTTTCAATTATGTTGAATTTGCTACTTCAGAAGACTACAACAAGTAATAGTATCAGCCACTATACGTTAAATAATGAAACCACATATTTATGATAGTAAAACTTGTTGTAAGTGCTTGTTATCAGTGACCACACGAAAAATAACCTTAGAAAACTTGACTGGAATGATGATAATCCCTATTATTTGTTTGTTAAAGGGGGGAGCAATATCGCCGAAATTTTTTTCCCGAAAAAATTTGGCGATATTAGCACTTTCGGCGATATGGAGAGAGAAATAATCTTTTTTGTTCAAAAAATGAAAAAAACCGCGTAGGCGTTCGAAATTATGTCACGTTTCGAACAATTTTTTTAATTTTATAACGTGTTTTACGATAGGTTCGAATGAAGTAAATCACCAAAATGCGTAGAATTAATTACTCTGTAAAACGCAATCAAATAAAAGTTAGAAAGAGTGAATTTGGGAAATTCAATCTTGAAAATGATGTCATTCGTGACGCCCACTAAGTAATAAGTACTAGAAATCTCAAAAAAATTGACGATATTGGGCATTTTCGGCGATATTGGCACTTGAATCACTTTAGCATAAAATAGTGAAATTGCGTGGGTTTTTTTTGAGCGATTTCGGCAAATTCGGCTATATTGAGCCGGGGATATCGCCCCCTGTAATTAAGAATGATTTCTAGGACTTTTTTGTTTGCTTTCAATAATTTCGTATTATCCTGAATTCTCGATTAATTTTGGTTCATTTCTTGAAACTTAACCTAGATGAATAGTTCTCAAACTTGGTTAATCTGATCATACAGTTATTAACCCTCAGACTAATTTCGGACCAAAATTTCCATATTTATTTTGTCAAGCAAAACAGGTAGATTGAAGCATGGAAAAACATCTTTACTTTATTCTGTATAGAATTCAAATTAAATTTTATAGAAAAAATTCTAAAAGTTTCCAGCTTAGGTATTTTCAAAAATAACATTTTTCGAAGTTGATAAATTAACCACTGCGTTTTTTCTCGAGACGTACTTACATGGTTGTTTAAATTACTGCACTTTTAATGGTGAAAGTGAGGTTCACTGAATGTTTTTTGGTATGAAAGTACCGGATATATTAGTTTTTATTGACAACAAGCCATAGAGGCTCACAATCTATAAATAAAAAAAATCTGATAAGCAGTTTGCATTCAAAAATTGAAAAATACAATATGAGTCAAATAAAAAATAGTCAAAATTTATACGCAGTTATTGTTACACGTGTATTCTAGGTGTAGTCGAAGAGAATCAGCGCTGATCCAACCAATGATATGCAATGCGGTCAAAATGACAAAATGATTTTTTTTCTTGAATAATTTTTCAGGGAATTTTACAAAAATAAATGATAATTGAATGCTTGAAAATATTTGTTATATACCATCTCAATTTCTTGTTTTTTGAGACGATATATTCTTGCAGTTAATAATAATTAGCGGATGTGTTTTTGTCTTCTGTTTTTTTGAACATGTCTATCTGTTCCTAAAAATGACTTGAGAATTTCATCAAGAATTTGATTTTGCTACATCATCACCCTAGTCGAAATATCTAGACAGTGTCTAAATTCGCAAACTTAAATTGTCTGGATTTACTTTCCGGTTAAAATTACACCATAGTTTATAGAAGTTCATAATTTAAAATGGTTCAAATTATTGCTATTAGCAACCAAGTTCTTTGAGATTTTTATTTACATTCAAAATACGCAGTAGCGTTTAACAAAATTCGAACATTCGCAACAGCGTTTTATCGCATTTTAAAATTATTTTTAAGCGTAGGTTATTCGCATGGGTATCAAGCATAGTTATCACTTATAATGTTACGATCAACAAAAATGATTTGTTTTGATGATATGGGACATGAGTCCTGATGCTAGTTATCAACCAATCAGATTACTGCGGTTTTTTTTTGACTATTTTTTATTTGAATCTTTTATAAAAAACTCGTAATAATATTTAAAAATTTTATATGAGTAATATAATATTGCTAATACTTCTCACTTAGAGAACACCGACGTTCTACGCAAACGATTCGTCATCTTTTCCTATAATGTTGAAGGGACAGCCAATCAGAGCCCCAATTGCTTTCATGCTAGTAGCGTGGGTAGTATTCCAAAATAAATTTCACAGTGTGAAACCGTTACTATGAATCATAGTATACAATATATATATAATATATACTAGTAGCTTAAGGGGGTGGGTGTCGCTGATTTGAGCCTCTTCCAAGGTCATTTCCCGCCAAACCAGCAAAGGTGATATTCCAAAAACATTTGTGACTAACAGAACCAACCTTCGCGGTAACTTTGAACTTAACAGTAATCTGATACAATCCCACCTACGCCGACACCTACGCTTTTAAAAAGCTTCTTAAAAAGACACGCAGTTCGTACCTACTCCTTCAATTTTCATCATTTTTTATTATTTTTTTGTGTGAGGCTCCGGAGAAGCCTAACAAATAATGCAAAATTGCTTTTGTTTTAAAATTTTGCTTTCGGCGGACAAAAACGCAAAAAACTAAAAATTAAAATTTTGAAATGATCAGTTTGGGAGGCTCAGGCAAAAGGTATCTCCTCCACCAGTTTNACTCACTTTTACTTATTTCTAGAATTTTCCATTAAAATTGACGTTTATGTATTTTTTCCCAAAAAAATACTTAAAAAAAATCTGAAAAAACTCGAAAATTTTGAGAAAAATCTCGATTTTTTTTTATGATAAGAGCAGAAATGAATTTTGTGGCCTTCCTGAGGCTATTTGGTGCAGTTATTATGTCCCAAACCTGAATTAAAAAACCGTTGAGTACCCCCTTAAAGTTCAATCTTGAGAATGATAATAAATCGAAACGTTGATAAAAAATGAGTTTTTATAATTTTGTTTTTGTATAATATTTTTTTTGTTAATTTTACCGTACTATATCTATATTTTTGTTTTAGTTTGAAACTATTGGTTAACAGACGAAAATTCCGGAGTGCGCAACCCTAACTATCAGAGCTATAAGTACCGGCATCACAGCCATCTGGGCTATCCGATCCCTGTTCACAAAATGAACCGGATGTACAAGTTAGACAATCTTCAACGCGAGATTTTCCAGTGTTTTCCAAATACGTACCAGCAGGACATTCAGGGATGTCTACATCGTCGTCATTTTCTCCGCCAGTACCAGAAGGACAAAAATGACCTTTGGGACAAGTTATTGGGACTATGCTGAGCGAACCAGTTGCGGTAGGACAATAAGAACTGGCTGCACATTCTGTACAATTTATTGAAGCGAATGCACCAGTGATGCCAACTCCGCTCGTTCCTTTTTTGAGGTGTACAGTTTTGGTTGAGAAACTTTTAGGTTATTTTTTCTTGTATTTATTACTAAAAAAAGTCTAGTATGATTCATACTGTATAAATTAAGAAATCTTGTAAATAAAAATTCAGACGTCGTAAAAAAATAATTAATTTATTTTTAAACATTAAACAACAAAAATCACTGAAATAATTTAACACAAAAATAATTTGTAAAGTACAGTATCTCCAATTTTTCGATCAAAGTAGAAGAAATGTAACAATTTAACATCCGGGTTTTTCATTGGTAAGTTGAAAATCTTGTGATGCTATCATTTAATTCACAGTGAATTATTCACTTCAAAATTTACTTCTTAGCCATCAAGTATAAAAAATAGAACACTCAGTGTAATTTTTACAAAATTTATATTTTTGTTCTCCGCATAAGCACTTTTGAAAGTAAAATGTAAGCATTTAAAAATAGTTTAAAATTTCGTCAACCAAAAATGCATACTCTTCCTTTAGGACATGAATATGTGTCGAACGAAGGTGTTTTTGCCATGCAATAAAATCCTTCTTGACAAATTACAGGTTCTTGACCAGAAATCATGTTAGTATTTCCATTTGCATTATCACAATAATAACCAGCAGGACAGGCTTGACAGTCATCAATGCTGTCGACAAGATAACGTGTGATCAGTCAATTAGTTGGCTTAAAAAATTGTTGAAAATACAACCGAGTCGGCCTCTTTTGTACTCAAAGTAGGTAAACCTATTCTTGTACCCAAAATGAATCTAAATCATTTATTTGGACCAATTTGGGTACAAAAATAGGTTAAACCTATTCTTGTACCCATCAAGGCAATATATACTGAGAACAAAAAAAAACTGATTGACCAAGTTGGGTACAAGAATACAACCAGTGTTTTTTATATATTTTTTTCAATTTCACGGCGAAAAAATAAAATCTGGAGAATTTTTGAAGTTCCATGTACTATTAATAATAGTCTATTATTCAAATCTTGTACAAGAGTTGACAAAAAAGAGTCCAACATTGTGACGTATGAAAAGTCACCATTGGTAGTTATCGACTGGTCAATAAAACTTGAAAATACAAGTATATTAATATCATTATCGGAATTTAATATTTTCTTAATTATTATTATTCATAATTGGTAATTCCAATTAATAATTTAAGGAGGGGGGGCATAAGTCTGGAAGATTGGTCCATTTTTTCAGAGCGATATATGAAAATATAAAAATTATATATGAAAAAAAGTGAAAGTAGATAATTTTTTTGTTCGGAAAATTTGGACGGAAAATTTTCATAATGGTTTTTATTTTTTGGAAATTTATACAATTTTATAGATGAAAACCCGAACTCAAATCTTTCCTAAAATAGATAAAATAAATGATTTTATTTAACTGAAACATATTTATAGCGGTTCAGCTAACTTTAATAAGCATAAAAAATAAGATAGCTTCATAAAGCTGAACAAAGCTATGAATTTATTGAATCCTGCATAGCACAAAAAGTGGTACCGACGTTTGCACGTTTGGGTATTAGCACTAAAAACAAATTATAAAAATGTCAAATGTCCATCGGAAAAATTTCAAATTTGGAAAGAAAATGGCTTAATACAGAGTCTCGAAATCAATTAAAAAATATCGAATATTTTAAACTAAAACTTCACTCTATTTTAAATTTACTCAAAAAAACTTTTATTCATATTCCACTTTTTGAAACTTATAAATATTATATTGAAAACAAAGTTTTACATTTAGAAAAATCCAGAGATTTAAATAGATCAAAAAAAATAGATTCTTTGATTTTGAAAAAAAATTCAAATTTAACAAAAAATTTTGCGTCAATTATTAATCTTACACCATATGAAATTTAACCCGAAGTGTCAGATTTCCTTGAAAGCAAATGTAAGTGAAATGGATATTGAGAGCGTTAAATGTAGTACTTTTTTCGCATCAGAAAATGTAAACAAGTGTTCAACTACAGATAGTAGGGTCAAACCCTTTCTTGATTTTAAGAAGCTCAATGAAAGCTTATTCATTTATTGTGACAAAAGTCCAAATATTGCATATATTACTGAAAGTGATTACAAATTGAAGATTTTCGAATTGAAAAAAAACTCGTTGCTTTTCGCAAGTTGCTCAGAAAAAATATAGGAACCAATATCATTAACATATCCTTAATAAAACTTAGCCCTCTCAATACTATAGCACACTGTTATGGGTCACTAAAAACTCATAAACCGGGTCTCCCTTTGCGTCCGATTATTAGCGGTTTTTCTTCTTTGACAGCCCCAGTAGAGACATATCTTAAAAATATTTTTGAGCCGTTGTTGAAAAATTGCTCATTTCTTAAAAAATCAACTCAGGAGTTCAAAGAAAAATTTTTGGTAGAAAAAAACAATTTTAACTCCCAGACTGATGAAATTATAACTTTAAATATCAAAAGTTTATATACTTCAGTGAATCCCTCAAGTAACTGAGTACATAGTTAACTTGATATATAAGGAACCTAGACAGTTTTTTCCGAATTAATACGGTTGAGCAGGAAATTTATATCCCATTCCTGACCGAGCAAAGTTTGTTGAGCTTATCCTAGGAACTCTCTCAGAGTTCAACATATTAAAAACTAAAGTCGGCATTTTTAAATAACACAAAGGCCTTCCTATGGGTGGATATTTGTCACCAATTGTCTCAAATTTATTCATAAATATGCTGGAGGACGAAATTGTGAAAAAGATTCCAGAGGCTCGGTCATATCAAAATATGGCGAAGATTTGCTGATGACATAGTCGCAGTTATTTCGAAAGGTGCTTTAAACCGAATTTTATCAGAACTAAACTCATGGGATAGTGAAATTGTTTTTACGTCAAATAAAATGACAAATAACAGCTTAATATTTTTAGACTGAAATCTCTTTTTAGAAAACAATGAAATACATTTCAAACATTATCGTAAATTCGGACTTGATACTGTATTGTCAAATTTAAAACATTCAAAAATGAGCAAAAAATACTTGAAGGCAAATGTTTTCACCCAATGTTACACTTTACTAAATGGCTGTTCAAGTTTTGATATATTTTTGTCTTGTTTAGAATACCTGAAAACCCGTCTTAATCGAAATGATTACCCAAAATACTTGATGCGAAAGAGAATTTACAATATACAAGCTCACAAGCTGAATACTTTGCCCTTAAATTATTAGAAAAAATGAAATGTATTATACCCGAATTCCATGTGAGTTTGGCTTTAAAAACGTGCAAAATTACACAATTGTTCAGTAAGTTTGCTAAAGCACCCTCTGAATCTTTAATCGAAACTGCTAACACAAACTATGGTTTCGAATGTGTCTGCAAATCTGATTATATCGGACAGTGTAAAAGACAACTTGATTGCCATACAGTATTGCCATCAGTACAATACTTGCCATCAGTATAAGAGAACATTTTCATTACTCTAAAGATGAAAATGAGGCTTTCCATCATATAAATTCGTGTCCCGATTACAAGTCTAAATTAAGAAATATTTTAACCTGTACGCACCAATAATTTCTTACCCCGCGGTACGCACCACTCGTACATAATTGTACGAGCACTTTTCAAAAAATCATAAAAGCAGTACCACTCATCACGATTAAAAAGTTAAGGCTGAGGCACATAGTTCAAACATTATCTTCAACCTAATTTGTATTTCATAACAATATATCGATTTTAAGTGGTCAAACACCACACTATTGCGCCCCCGGAGAGACTATTTTCGATATTTTTTGTCTATATTTCAAAAAACAGACATTTTCAAATTATACATTTTAATCACATATTAAGCTTTGAATAATTTCCTCGACACACAAATTAAAAAAAAATTACGATTAGTATTATTCCAGATTTTTTTTGTAAATTTTAAATTTCGAAATTTTTGTTTTATTTTTCTCTAGCTTTAATGTCATAATTATCGCAAAATACAGATATTATATATAGAGATGATTTGAAAATGATAAGAGGCAATCGAAAAGGATGATTTCCACACCGGACATGTGGGCAGAGCGTCCATATCCCGTAGTGCCCGAATATCACGGCCGGTGTTCTTCAAAACATGATAAAAATCAAAAATATCAAAAAAAAATAATTAGAGGTAAAGCTGTGATTGATTAACCTCAAGAGAAATATATTCATACTAGAGAAATATTTATCGGTAAGTGGGGTTGATATATTATCATACCCGAGTTCAAATATATGATTTTTTTTAATTTACAAGTTAATTTTAGTTTTTTTTTTCGAAATTCAATAAACTCAACTTAAAAGCGCTTGCGGCAAAATAAAAGTCGGATTTTATTTTTTAAAAGATGGTTCGAATAGCCGAACAATTTTGTATCAGTGATTGGATTCGTAATCATAGTAACAACTCGATAATTTTTTATCGTAAGTTTTGTGAGACAAAAGTGCTCGAAATAAAACGTTTCTCATTTTTCAAGCGCTATAACTCCATAAAAAATTACTCCAACAGCAATTTTAATTTAGATATTCGAAATTCTCGTACAATTTTCAGTTCTCCTGATATTACCGATACAAATATTTGCACACTTAAATGTGAGAGGAGTTTGTTTGAGTCGTTCCTGACTCAAAGAGGAGCACTCAAAATATATTTTGTTTTGTCTTTTCGAGAGGTATAAGTTATACGTATAACTCAGAGGGTATTAATGCAATCCAGTTTTCAATTCGATATTTGAAAATTTCAGACAATTTTGTATAATCATGGTGAATCTCAAAAATAATATTTCAGCGGTTAAAATTCTACAGACACTTCGTGGGTCGAAAAACGTCAATCTCGTACAATAGTGTACGATGAGTGCGTACAGGTTAAGAGACGCAAAATGAGCACATGGAAAACCTAACAAAGTTTTCATATTAAACTTGATTTTTTCCGTAGCAAATTCAAAAATAATAGCAAAGCGCTTCAGGAGTTATTATGATCGTTCGGACTCTTAGGCTTACTACATACGCAAACTCAAACCGGTTCTAAACTGCAGATGAATCACAAGCGCTTTGCTATTTTATAAATAAGGAATATTTAAAAAAAAAATTATCTAATTGATTTATATATTTAAATTGTGCGCAGGAATTCTCTAGATTTGGTCAAATTCAAGTTTATGAAGTTTAATTTTCTTTACTGTACTTTAAAAAAACCTGAAGATGCAATAAAAGCGAAACTATCGTAAAATATTATTTAAATAAAAAAATAATATCGACTTATATTTTCGTAAAGTTTATTGACTCCAGTCTTCGAGTTTATGGGACCGCCTTAAACTCGTAGACTTGATTTCCGGCAAGTATGACCATTCACCATTAAATCGCATTTTACGACGCTTAAACATTAATGACAGGATCAGTTATAAAGTCATCGATTAACTTGAAGACAAAATGACGTTTGGCGTTTTTTTTGGAAAATTTTTACTGTATTCGAATCACCAATAAAACCTTTCATTGTAATCAGAAAAAAAATCTAAGACCTCTTTTCCATTACAGCAAAGCCAAAAGATCACGTGACCGTATATAAAGAAATAAGGTCGGTCAAAATAGTACTGTTTTTTTCCAAAAAATGCTTAAATCACGTTTTGAAATAAGTGAAGATGTTCTTTAGGAGTTTTTAAGACTTTTTTGTAATTACACTAAAGTCAACAACGATCACGTGACTTTCAAATTAAGAATAAGGTTTTGCTCAAGTACACAAATAGTACTAATTACGCCGAAAAAATTTGTGGAATAATAAACACCTAATTTAGAGTTTTGAACATAATGATATTTCCAAAAAGGTCACGTGATCTTATTTTTCAAGAGATAAGGATTTATTTATGACATATTTTAACCTTATTTTTGGATTATTTCGTCACGTGATTTTATTCAGACCTTCATGTAATGAGAAAAAGTCTTAAAAACGTTTGAAGTTGACCTGAAATTTTTTTTGACGTAATTTGAGTACTTTTTCAAATTACTGTATATTGGTACTATATATTTTTTTCAAAAGTACTCAAATCATGCGAAGACCCTTAAAAGAATCGTAACGAATTTCTAAGACTTTAATTGCATTACAGTATGGCCTCCGGTTAAATAGAGCATTTCTAGAAGTCAAAAACTTTGGAAAAAAATGATTACATGAGACGCCTACGCATGAAGATATATATTATTCACAACAAATATATTTCACACAACAAATTTAAGAGACATTTTACTAAGAGAATTTTGTGGGAAACATATAATTATGATTAGACAGAGCGATAGAAAATGATTTGAAGTTTTATATGAGGTAGTTTTAAATATAAATTGAGTTTAATTTCATCTCATTATTGCACTTTTATAGTCGAGTGACAGTAAATTTCGCAAATTTTTGTTTTATTTATCCTCATTAAATGCCTTTTAATTTGTTTAAATTTTGTTTTTGTTTTTTTTAATTGTATAGCAATTGGCTGAATATTATGTTAAGCTATTGAAAATGTATGTTGATAATGAAATTTGGTTATATGGCTCCATTTATAAGAATGGTCACTAGTTGCCGGAAATCGAGTCTGGGTACAGATTCATGTCTAAAGTTACGAGTTAAGGGAGTGGGTGTCGCTGATTTGAGCCTCTTCCAAGGTCATTTCTCGCCAAACTAGCAAAGGTAATATTCCTAAAACATTTGTAACTAACAAAACCAACCTTCGCGGTAATTTTGAACTTAACCCTTGGAGGCTCCGGACTATTTTCAAAAAACCCTGTAGATTAAATACCAGAAATTGCAGGTTGCTTCTAAATGATTCACTTTTTAGGAATAAATTTTCTGAAACTGCTGCATTTTCAATTTTAGTCTGGCGGCTCTAAGTAAATTTTTATTTCTTTAAAGTGATTTCGATAAATTGCGTAGGTTAGGTTTGTTTTGCGGAAACACTTGTAGATTAAAGACCGAAAATTGCAGGTGATTTCTGAGGAAGTCACTTTTTAGAAAATTCAAATTCCTAATCTTTTCTTATATTTGTTTTTGTTCTGACGTCTCCCATTTGCTAACAATAAAATTGCGTAGGTTGAAGCACAATTTTAAATTTCACTTTTCTAATAGGGTTAATAAAGTCAAAATGTGAATTACATACTATTAAAGTTTAAGTCTATCCTTAATCTCGAGGACTAGAGAACAATAAAGTTGCCAGCACTTTTACTTTTCCCGTAATGAGCGCTAAAGTCGGACCGAAAAATCGGCTTTGGAGCCTCCAAGGGTTAACAGTAATTCTGATACAATCCCACCTACGCCGACACCTACGCTTTAAAAAGCTTCTTAAAAAGACACGCAGTTCGTACCAACTCCTTCAATTTCATCATTTTTTTGTGTCAGGCTCCGGAGAAGCCTTACAAATAATGCAAAAGCGCTTTTGTTTTAACATTTTTGCTTCAGCGGACAAAAACCCGAAAAAACCAAAGATTAAAATTTTGAAATGGTCAGTTTGGGAGGCTCAGGGAAAAACTATCTCCTCCACAGTTTGAGAGATACAGTTTCGACTCATACTGCATCTGAAAGCACAAGACTTGTTTGACAATAAACTAGAGTTTTTTTGACATTTTGATTAAGCGTCTCTTGGGGCCATGTCAACTTTTCATTTTTAGCCAAATTGTTTAAAATGGTCAGTTTGGGAGGCTCAGGCAAAAGCTATCCCCTCCACCAGTTTGAGAGATAAAGTTTCGACTCAAACTGCATCTGAAAGCACAAGACTGGTTTGACAATGAACTAAAGAGTTTTTTTTGAAATTTTTTATTCGGCGTCTCTTGGGGGCCATGTCAACTTTTCATTTTGACAAAATTTAGAACCAGAGAAAAATGCTTCAAAATAAATTTTTCCGTAAATACAAACACTTTAAAGGATTTTGGTGCAATTTCAACTCGGTAACATCAAAAGAAACAAATTAGCGCACTTTCAATTTTTAATCATAAATAAATCAATAATTCTTGTTTTTTGGCTTTTTGGCCGCCGAAAGCAAAATTTTAAAACAAGGGAATTATGCATTATTTGTTAGGCTTCTCCGGAGCCTCACACAAAGAAATAATAAAAAAATGAAAGAATTGAAGGAGTAGGTATGAACTGCGTGTCTTTTTAAGAAGCTTTTCAAAGGCGTAGGTGTCGGCGTAGGTTGGATTATATCAGATGCCTGTTAAGTTCAAAATTACTGCGAAGGTTGGTTTTGTTAGTTACAAATGTTTTTGGAATATCACCTTTGCTAGTTTGGCGAGAAATGACCTTGGAAGAGGCTCAAATCAGCGACACCCACTCCCTTAAACACTTGAGTGTAAAAAATCTTTTCGAGCTTATTTTGGTACATATGACATATGTTGACTTTTGATAATCATTATACTGCTGTTATACGTTCTTTCGCTGAACCTCTGACNATTTTTATTTTCGAAAAATTCTCTATTTTTTCTCTAGCTTTTGTTTCTCTCAAATAAATAGGGATTAAAAATTGTAGAATTCGATTCTAAAAATTCTGGCGTTTCTTCATAAAAAGTGTATGCTAGATTATCGATGTCGAAAATATTTTCATTGTCGAATTCTCCTTCATCAAAATCTATCAAAAATGGAAATGTCAAAAAAATAATCATTTTTTAATGTCATAATTATCGGAAAATACAGATTATATAGAGATGATTTGAAAATGATAAAGAACAATCGGAAAGGATGATTTCCACAGCCGGACATGTGGGCAGAGCGTCCATATCCCGTAGTGCCCGAATATCAGGTGTTCATTCAAAACAAGATAAAAATTTAAAAATATCAAAAAAATAAATAATTAGGGGTAAAGCTGTGATTGATTAACTTCAAGAGAAATATATTTATACTGGAAAAATATTTATCGGTAACTGGGGTTGATATATTATAATACCCGAGTTCAAATGTATGATTTTTTTTAAATTTACAAGTTAATTTTCAGGTTTTTTTTTCGGAATTCAATAAACTCACCGTAAAAGCGCTCGCTTCGGCAAAATAAAAGTCGGATTTCATTTTTTAAAAAATGATTCGAATGGCCGAACAATTTTGTATCAGTGATTGGATTCGTAAATCATCATAACAACTCGATAAATTAGGCAAAAGTTGCTACGAAATAAAATTAACTTTCTTCATGTGTTTTGGCAAACGCTAAACTTCATAATTGCGAAGACGACTTCGGTGGGTCGAAAAGGTCAAGATGAGTGCGTACAGGTTAAGAGACGCAAAATCGAGCACATTGAAACCTAACAAAGTTTTCACTATTAAACTTGATTTTTTCCGTAGCAAATTCAAAATAATAGCAAAGCGCTTCAGGAGTTATTATGATCGTTCGGACTCTTAGGCTTACTACATACGCAAACTCAAACCGGTTCTAAACTGCCAGATGAATCACAAGCGCTTTGCTATTTTATAAATAAGGAATATTTAAAAAAAAATTATCTAATTGATTTATATATTTAAATTGTGCGCAGGAATTCTCTAGATTTTGTCAAATTCAAGTTAATGAAGTTTAATTTCTTTACTGTACTTTAAAAAAAACCTGAAGATGCAATAAAAGCGAAACTAGTCGTAAAATATTATTTAAATAAAAAAATATATCGACTTATTATTTTCGTAAAGTTTATTGACTCCAGTCTTCCGAGTTTATGGGACCGCCTTAACTCGTAGACTTGATTTCCGGCAAGTAGTGACCATTCACCATTAAATCGCATTTTACGACGCTTAAACATTAATGACAGGATCAGTTATAAAGTCATCGATTAACTTGAAGACAAAATGACGTTTGTGCGTTTTTTTTGGAAAATTTTTACTGTATTCGAATCACCAAATAAAACCTTTCATTGTAATCAGAAAAAAAATCTGAGACCTTTTTTCCATTACAGCAAAGCCCAAAAATGATCACGTGACCGTATATTCAAGAAATAAG
>SCLH01000072.1:70113-81898 GCA_004367855.1 Oikopleura vanhoeffeni | reverse complement strand
AAAAGCTATCTCCTCCACCAGTTTGAGAGATAAAGTTTCGACTCAAACTGCATCTGAAAGCACAAGACTTGTTTGACAATGAACTAAAGAGTTTTTTTTGAAATTTTTATTCGGCGTCTCTTGGGGGCCATGTCAACTTTTCATTTTGAGCCAAAATTTTTGACAAAATTTAGAAACCAGAAAAAATGCTTCAAAATAAATTTTTCCGTAAATACAAACACTTTTAAGGATTTTGGTGCAATTTTTAACTCGGTAACATCAAAAGAAAACAAATTAGCGCACTTTCAATTTTAATCATAAATAAATCAATAATTCTTGTTTTTTTGCTTTTTTGGCCGCCGAAAGCAAAATTTTAAAACAAAGGCAATTATGCATTATTTGTTAGGCTTCTCCGGAGCCTCACACAAAGAAATAATAAAAAATGATGAAAATTGAAGGAGTAGGTATGAACTGCGTGTCTTTTTAAGAAGCTTTTCAAAGGCGTAGGTGTCGGCGTAGGTTGGATTATATCAGATGCCTGTTAAGTTCAAAATTACTGCGAAGGTTGGTTTTGTTAGTTACAAATGTTTTTGGAATATCACCTTTGCTAGTTTGGCGAGAAATGACCTTGGAAGAGGCTCAAATCAGCGACACCCACTCCCTTAAACACTTGAGTGTAAAAAATCTTTTCGAGCTTATTTTGGTACATATGACATATGTTGACTTTTGATAATCATTATACTGCTGTTATACGTTCTTTCGCTGAACCTCTGACTTTATTGTTTAGCTGATCAGAAAAAATAGAGATCGATAAAATATTTTTGTTGAAAACTTGAAAAATATTTAAAAATCGGAAATGACGATCCACGATGTACCTTTCCTTGTATTATTTGAATGGTCACTGAAAGTGCCTTCCATACATTTTGTAGCGGTTGTTCCAGTTCCAATCATGCAAAATTGACCATAATCACAATCAGCATCTGGTTTTTGTAAACCAGTAGTTGTACACTTTTTACCAGTCGGACAAAGATCACAAGTAAATTGACCGGTTCGAGACTGGTGAGATCCAATCCGACATACGACTGGTGCAGAAACGCCTCCACTGCAAACCTTAAATTAACATTACTCATAATACATCAGTGGATAATTACAAAATTAAATATTTTTCGCCTCCTTTTTAAAGACGTTTATTCTTGAAAAATCTTTAAAATACAAAAGCGAAAAAATTAGACTTAAAATCATGATGTTAAAATATTTTATCGATATATCTTTTTCCCAACGGAACTCCATCTCAAAAACGTTTACTATCTCTATAGCGCGTGTTCGAATCCCACTGATGTTGTCTAAGTGGTTGTCTTAGTGATTGCTTGAGTGATTAGTCACCGATCAAGTTTAGCGGTCCCAATATCAAGCATCCTTGCCTATAATCATACTCAAGACAATCAGTAAGACAACATTAGTGGGATTCGAACACGCGCTATAGAGATAGTTAACGTTTTTGAGATGGAGTTCCGTTGGGAAAAGAATATGCCAGTTTTTTTATTTAGAACTCCATCTCAAAAACGTGTACTATCTCTATAGCGCCTGTTCGAATCCCAATAATGTTGTGTTAGTGATTGTCTAGAGTATGATTATAGACAAGGGTGCGTGATATTGGGACCGCTAAATTCGATCGGTTTGAAATAAAATAAACAAAAATAATAAGACAATCACTTAGACAACATAAGTGGGGTTCTAACCCGCGCTTTAGAGATGGAACACGTTTTTGAGATGGAGTTCCGTTGATAAAAGGATATACATGTATTAGTATCTAAATAACTTTACAAAACGCATAAAGGGGTTTCAATAACTAATTTAATGTATTTGAAATTATCTTATCTTATATGAGGAGAAGGCCCTTTTTTAGTAAATGATACTAAAAGTTTGGCTTGATTTACTAAAAATGGGCCCTCTTCCCTGATTTTAGATATCATTTCGCACAACTTCTTAATAAAATTGTTAGCTTTATTATGTTGAGTTTAAAATTATTTTTTCCAAAATTTTGCCTCGAAAAATTTTCACTGTTGACTCATATTAGATTTTACCTGAACGGAACTGTCTGATGTAGCAGGTTCCCAATCTACCGACTGAAGCGCATCACAGCAAAAGTGTCCGGCAGGACATGGCACACATTTATCTACATCCGCTGCGCCTGTTCCCGAATTGTAAGTTCCCGGAGGACATGAAATCCCAGTTCCACCTCGATTCCCATCAGTATCCGCCGGACAAAATCGCCCAACTGGACATGGTTGACCTGGAGTGGTAGAGCCCGCAGCACATTCACGACCCAATTTACAAGGACGACATTGAGTTTGATCGGTGAGTCCAAACTGATCCCCATAAGTCCCAGCCTGACATTGAATTGGAACAGCGGCGCTATAAGGAGGTTAACTATTTAGAATTGAGAGATATTTTGGAACAATTTGTCTAAATCACCTATTTCTGCATGAAAATCTGAGTTTATAACTAAAAATGTCTACTTACCGAATCCCAAAGTGAATAAGATTTTCTCCCCTTTTATATTTTCCAGTATATATTTAATCGAATCTAATACGCACGCTAGTGTTCGCAGTCAGACCCAGCTCATTTTTTTTACATGCTAGAACGTCGGGATTAAGCAGCTTAATTTAAGCTCTCTATGTGGGGAAATTGATAACGAACAAAAAATTGCCAATCGCATTAGGAACGTTTAATTTGACCGCAAGGTGCCAAATCCTACTTTAAACCATATTTCGCTCTAGCCTCGAATATATTTGGCCGAGATATTATTTCAATTCACAATTATTTTTTTCCTGCATCTTTCTAGAAAAAAAATAAATTTGTATGAACATCGAGATTCTCATTGGTCGAAATTTGAACCAATCAGAATCGAATCATTTGAATATTTTATATGTTCAGCCTGTGATAAATTTTTTTCAGAATAAACTCATTTTCGTCATCCTGTAAAATTCTAACGTAAAATGGTAGCTTTTGAAAATGTGTGATGGGGTCGGTGCATTTTGACAGATTTGCACTTTTTCAATTTTTTTCTTTTCAATAGGAAACTTTTGCCACTTCGAAATTTTCGGATAAAAACTTTTTTCGAAACGAAAGTTGGCACTTTTGTGCTTCCTTCATTTAGTCTGATTTTTTCAAATCGATTGTTTGTAGTTTATTAATCGTCTTTTTGAAAAAAACACTCAAAAAACCGGAGAGATTTAGTTGTAAGGCGTCAAAAATTGAGGTTAAATTAATTTTCACATTTTTTTTAATAAGGAATCAAAAAACGGTCTCGACCCACCGAATTTAATTTATTTGTTATAATTTGATACTATTTCTACGCAAAATCGGAAAGCCAAAAATTCGAAAAAAACTTAACTAATTTTGACAAGTTTGAGTAAAATAAATATTTTATTATTTTTATAAATGAAGGCTTCAACCTATTTCCCAAACCGTGATTCGTTGCAAAATTAGAGTTTAGAGTAAAACACGAGCGAAGAAAACAAAGAACGAGGACATATTTGAATAAAGTAAAGAATGGTATTCTCCATATTTTCATTGGTGATTCCAGAAAAATAAGTTTGAAAATTTTTTAACTAGAAATGAGGAAAATTTTCAAAATATTCTTATATTTTGACCAACAAACCATGTCCTATGATTTTTTCAAAGAGCATAAAAAATATGTGGTCACCGGCTCGAAAAGTTAAAGTAACCAATTTGTAGAGTTTTTCTCGTTGATTTAAAACGAATATTGAATTAAATTTGAACGAAAAATAAAGACATTTTCATAATGTTCGGAACTTTTATCGAAATTCTCATAATTTGGCGAATTTGAAAAGTTTAATTTGAACTCAAAATTTCTTAAAAAGCCATAATGCAAAAATTCGCTAGTTACAAAAAGTTGCCTGGAGTACTGAAACATCACTTTGAGGTATATGAAGAAGATATATAAATTCAGTATAAAGTTTTTCATCAAGAGCCCTATGCGTATCTGTCAAAATGCACCGACCCCTTAACTCGAGCCCCATTCCGCCCTTAATCACCCACTTCCTTCTTAACCTCAAGTCCATTCCCCTTCAACTTGGCCCACTCCCTTCAACTCGAGCCAAATCCCTTTAAACCAAGCCCATCCTCTCCTTAGGGAGTAACCGACGGACGCTATACTCTCGGACTCAGACATGAGAAAAAGTCATTTTAGCTGCATTCTCATTTTGATATCGATTTCATTCCAAAAAATTTAAAAAAAAAATTTTTCGATATAAAAAAATTTCGTATTTTACGAAGTATTTTTCATTACTTACTGTACTTTGAAAGTATTATCCCGTTAATCTATATTTGGCCTGGCACATTTTGCCTGTGAATCAATCTTGAATGTAAAAATAAAAAGATTTTCGAAAATTTTTTTTTAACTTTTGCCTTAGATCAAGAAAATAGGGGTAACCGACGGACGCTATCTCGGAACTCAGACATGAGAAAAGATTAAGTTTTGCTGCATTCTCATTTGATTAAATCGATTTCATTCGAAAAAATAAAAATTTTTTTTTGTCGTATATATATATAAAAAAACAGGGCGAAGCCCCCGTTTTTTTATAGCTTATATCAAGAATTAATTCATCTTCTTCTTCTTAATCCTTATTCATATTCTCTTAGTCTCACACAATTTTTTGGCTACGTCAACTTCTGTGAGGAATCAAGATTTGAGTGACGCTAAAAATTAACACCTTTTTTTTTGGGGGGGGGGGGTTACTGAAACAAAAATGGTTTTGTATGGGTAGAGAAAAGTTATTATACGGAAAGTTAGGGATGATTTCTTCATAAAATTAAAAATACTGCAAATGTCTTTCATTTTCGATAATCGTATTTATTTTGATAACATTTCAAAAAAAAAAGAGAAATATGAATTTCACATTTTATAAAACGCTGGTAATATTCGTTAAATTTACAGTTAACCATTCATATATTCAATTTCTAATGAAATTTAAACCTATTTTATAAATTTTCACATTTTCGAATCGAGATCAAATATTTTCGAATTGAAATTCCAGACTGCTTTAAGCTATTTAAAATAGAAAATAAGATTAAGAATTTTTTCATTTCTCCGCAGAAATTACAAATTTATGCATAATATCAAATTTTTTCTCATAAAAATATATATTGAAACGTTTTTATAATTGAAATTACATGCATAGATGCTGTTTTTCAAGGTTAAATTAAGTTGGTATAACACAATAGCGGACTACTACGTTTTCACCACCTTTCAATTTATCATCGACAACTCCTGTCCAGTTATAAGAAAAATTCCGAAGAAACCCGGTCTTTAAGGTGGGTACGCGCGATGTGCTGTATGGTGGTACATTCCCTCTGGAGTGATTTCATGAAAGAAAAAAAATGTGAAATTTATTTTCATATCTACAAAAAGGATTTCATCTCTGCAAACGTTTATATTTTACCACTCAACACAGACTAAAGTACTGTGTAAAAATAAAACAACACTTTCATTATACACACTCATATCCACACTTGCACACGACATTACACACTATTTGTTGAATGCCATATTATAAAACATTACACTTTTCGGTGTATGCGCTAACGTAGTGGGAAATCATTAATCCATAAATGAAAATCCTTGATATGAGATTTTTTTTTCCATGAAAAAAAGAAAAAACAGTATTTTAGGAAAAAAAGAATGACCTTCAATGCAGTTAAAATTGTTCAATATTCCTGATTGGAAAAAAAGTAGCCTATAACACCCCGAAATTAATTAAAATTTTTTGAAAATAAATAAAATTTTTATAAGATTTCGTGCCAAATGCGACAAACCGTTTCACATCTAAAGCAAGTTAAAAATTGTCATCAGTATTCAGAAACGATATTCGATTGACTTCCATCGGTTGAAATACGGAAATCAAATAGATTACCAAAATAATCAAATGATTCGGGCTTGAATTTTCAAAGAATTAAAAAAGCTTAATAAAAATTTGACTGGATTTGCGAAATTTTCAATAATATTTAAAAAAAGTCTACAAAAAGATGACAAATCGAAATTATTGATTTTTTAAAACACAGTCACAATTAGTGAAACATGCATTAAAAGTTAAATTGGCTATTTTTTTTTATTTTCACAAATTTAGAAAAAAGCAATTTGTGGTGAAAAATGTCGTAAAAATTTTTGATAATAATTTGAACTATTTTTGAAAATTTTACGAATTCTAATAAATATAAAAGTATTGAACTCAAATCTTTCCTAGATTAAAAATATTTTAAGATGGCTGAATCATTTTATTTCTGGTTCAGCTAACGATAATAAGCACAAAAAATAAAATTCTATGTATCGTAAGTTAAATCTGACGCAGTCTTCCCATACTGCATACCCCTCTAATTTGAACGAATATTCTTGGTTAAATCGTGTTTAGCTTTAATAGTATGCCACTTTTCTCTCAATTTATGAGGAGCTTGTTCCTGAATACTCAGCGGTTCAGCTGAAATTTAAAGAGGAATCAGCAAAAAATTCGCTCCCTAGAAACATTTTCAGGCATGCATTTTAAAAATGTATAAGAAATTTTGATCTACAATTTTTTAAGGATAAATTTTCAAGCCATTTAAATGGTCCGTTGTGTTACAGAAATTAAGGGTTTACTATTTGAACCAAGTTTTTTTGAGCTTGAGCGCCGTTGGACGCGAGATACAATATAGCTTATTATATTAGGCTTAGTCAAGATTCTAACATCGAATAATAGAAGGGGCGACCCAGAACATATTTTTGGACACCCTTCTTTTGTGACCGACTATCTTCTGAAAAAAGCTTGTTTGATACACGTCTTAGAGTCTGAATTAAATCGGCGATGGAAAACCTACCCATTCTTGAATAAAATCAGTATAAATTTCGGACTTTTTACGAAGTAATTATTTCATTCACTTTACTTTCTGTAATCTTTAAAAGTCTAATTCGTGAATTTTAGTTTGCTCTGCACATTTCCGTGAATATCAAATCTGGTATGAAATTTCAAAAAATTATTTTCAAGAAAAAAAAAATTTCAAAAATTCTTGACTTTCCTAGTATTATTTCCATTCAATTCTGACTGTATCTTGTAATGATGCCGTTGAATCTATTTTTGTTGCACAATTTGAACTGTGAATTTGATTCTTGGAGAGATCACAATAAAAAAAATATTTTTCAAATATTTTTATGCAAATCAGCAAATAGTTGATATTTAGTTCAGTTATGGATTGAATACGATTAAGACAAATTTTCATTGTTTGCAAACGAACAAGGATATAAAATCTGAAAAAAACAAAAATTTTATAAAAAAGTTTGAAAGATGATTTCCTATCTTGTTTTAAAGTCCAACTGAGCCGGGGCGTCGTAGCATGTTATCGACTTCGTCGACCACTCTTGGATTCTTAATACGAAACCGATAGATAGTCAATTGAGGGTGTGAGAATTTGATTCATCTATCAAATTCCAGAATCTCAATATTTTTCCCCTCGAAAATGCCATTTTAAAGTTTTAAAATTTTGAAATCCGCCACGCAATTTGGAAAAAGTGAAAAAAATTATGAAAAACTTTTCGGCAATTCCTAACCTCTATACATATTTTTGTNGAAAAAAATAAATTTGTATGAACATCGAGATTCTCATTGGTCGAAATTTGAACCAATCAGAATCGATCATTTTGAATCATTTTATGTTCAGCTGTGATAAATTTTTTTCAGAATAAAGCTCATTTTCGTCATCCCTGTAAAATTCTACGTAAAATGTAGCTTTTGAAAATGTGTGATGGGGTCGGTGCATTTTGACAGATTTGCACTTTTTCAATTTTTTTCTCTTCATAGGAAACTTTTTGCCACTTCGAAATTTTCGGATAAAAACTTTTTCGAACGAAAGTTGGCACTTTTGTGCTTCCTTCATTTAATCTGATTTTTTTCAAATCGATTGTTTTTAGTTTATTAATCGTCTTTTGAAAAAAACACTCAAAAAACGGGAGATTTAGGTTGAAGGCGTCAAAATTGAGGTTAAATAATTTTTCATTTTTTTAATAAGGAACCAAAAAAACGGTCTCGACCACCGAATTTAATTTATGTGTTATAATTTGATACTATTTCTACGTCAAAATCGAAATCCCAAAAAATTCGAAAAAAAACTTAACAATTTGACAAGTTTGAGTAAAATAAAATTTTTATTATTTTTATAAATGAAGGCTTCAACCTATTTTTCCCAAACCGTGATTCGTTGCAAAATTATAGTTTAGAGTATAAACAAGAGCGAAGAAACAAAACGAGGACATATTTGAATAAAGTAAAAGATGGTATTCTCCATATTTTCATTTGGTGATTCCAGAAAAATAAGTTTGAAAATTTTTTAACTAGAAATGAGGAAAATTTTCAAAATATTCTTATATTTTTGCCACCAAACCATGTCCATGAATTTTTCAAAGAGCATATAAAAAATATGTGGTCACCGGCTCGAAAAGTTAAAGTAACCATTTGTAGAGTTTTTTCTCGTTGATTTAAAACGAATATGAAATTAAATTTGAACGAAAAATAGACATTTTCATAATGTTCGGAACTTTTATCGAAATTCTCCATAATTTGTCGAATTTGAAAAGTTTAATTTGAACTCAAAAATTTTCTTAAAAAGCCACTAAATCAAAAATTTCGCTAGTTACAAAAGTTGCCTGGAGTATGAAACATCACTTTGATGGTATATTGAGAAGAATATATAAATCCAGTATAAAGTTTTTCATCAAGAGCCCATATGCGTATCTGTCAAAATGCACCGACCCCCTTAAACTCGAGCCCATTCCGCCCTTAAACTCGAGCCCACTTCCTTCTTAAAATCAAGTCCATTCCCCCTTCAACTTTGGCCCACTCTCCCTTCAACTCGAGCCAAATCCCCTTTAAACTCAAGCCCATCCTCTCCTTAAGGGAGTAACCGACGGACGCTATATCTCGGAACTCAGACATGAGAAAAAGTTAATTTTAGCTGTATTCTCATTTTTGATATCGATTTCATTCCAAAAAATTTTAAAAAAAAAATTTTCGATATAAAAAAATTTCGTATTTTTACGAAGTATTATTTTCATTTACTTTACTGTATCTTTGAAAGTATTTATGGGAAAGTGGGCTCGAGTTTAAGGAGAGGAGGGCTTGAGATTTGTAAAGGGGATTTTGGCTCGAGTTGAAGGAGAGGCACTGGGCAAAGTCGAAGGGGGAATCGACAATTTGAGGTTAAGAAAGGAAGTTGGGCTCGAGTTTTAAGGGAGAATAGGCTCGAGTTTAAGGAGGTCGGTGCATGTTTGAACAGATACGCATATGGGCTCTTGATGAAAAACTTTTTACTGAGATTTATATACTTCTTTCATATTACATCAAAGTGATGTTTCAGTATCCAGGCAACTTTTTGTAACTAGCGAAATGTTCTTGCATTTATGGCTTTTTAAGAAGAAATTTTTGAAGTTCAAATAAACTTTTTACAATTCGCAAATTATGAGAAATTTTTGATAAAAGTTCCGAACATTATGAAAAAATGTCTTATTTTTTCGTTCAAATTTAATTTCAATATTCGTTTTCAAATCAACGAGAAAAACTCTACAAATGGACTTATAACTTTTCGAGCCGGTGACCACATATTTTTTATATGCTCTTTGAAAAATCATAGACATGGTTTGTGGTCAAAAATATTATGAAATATTTTGAAAATTTTCAAATTATTTTTTCTGGAATCACCAAATGAAACTATGGAGAATACCATCTTTACTTTATTAAATATGTCCTCGTTCTTTGTTTCTTCGCTCTTGTTTATACTCTAAACTATAATTTTGCAACGAATCACGGTGGGAAAATAGTTGAAGCCTTCATTTATAAAAATAATAAAATATTTATTTTATCAAACTTGTCAAATTGTTTAAGTTTTTTCGAATTTTTGGGATTTCATTCGATTTTAGTAAGAATAGTATCAAATATATAAAAATAAATTAAATTCGTGGTCGAGACCGTGTTTTGTTCCTTATTAAAAAAAATGAAAAATTATTAACCTCAATTTTTGACGCCTTCAACCTAAATCTCCCGTTTTTTGAGTGTTTTTTTCAAAAAGACGATTAATAAACTAAAAAAATCGATTGAAAAAAATCAACGATTAAATGAAGGAAGCACAAAAGTGCCAACTTTCGTTCGAAAAAAATTTTTTATTCAGAAAATGAAAAACTGGAAATCCTGTCAAAATGCACCGACCCCAAAAAATCTACCAATAAGTTGCTATATCAGTATCAAAATGAAATCACACATTTTCAAAAGCTACATTTTACGTAAATTTTACAGGATGACGAAAATGACTTTATTCTGAAAAAAATTTATCACAGCTGAACATAAATGATCAAAATGATCGATTCTGATTGGTTCAAATTTCGACCAATGAGATCTCGATGTTCATACAAATTTATTTTTTTCTTTTTTCATAGAAAGATGCAGAAAAAAAAATAATTGTGAATGGAAATAATATCTCACGGCCAACCATATATTCGAGGCGCTAGAGCGAAAATAGGTTTAAACGTAGGATTGGCCACTTGCGGGTCAAAATTAAAGTTTTCCATAAGCAATTTTTTGTTCGTTATCAATTTCCCCACATAGAGAGCTTAAATCCCGAACGTTCTCTGCATGTAAAAAATGAGCTGGGTCCTGACTGCGAACACTAGCGTCGTATTAGATCGATTAAATATATACTGGAAATATAAAAGGTAGAAATCTTATTCACTTTGGGATTCGGTAAGTAGACATTTTTAGTTATAAACTCAGATTTTCATGCAGAAATAGTGATTTAGACAAATTGTTCCCAAAATATCTTTTTAATATCAAATTAACCTCCTTATAGCGCCGCTGTTCCAATTCAATGTCAGGCTGCACTTATGGGGATCAGTTTTGGACTCACTGATCAAACTCAATGTCGTCCTTGTAAATTGGGTTCGTGAATGTGCTGCGGGCTTACCACTCCAGGTCAACCATGTCCAGTTGGGCGATTTTGTCCGGCGGATACTGATGGGAATCGAGGTGTGAACTGGGATTTTCATGTACTCCGGTAACTTACAATTCGGGAACAGCCGAGCGGATGTAAGATAAATGTGTGCCATGTCCTGCCGGACAATTTGCTGTAATGCGCTTCAGCTCGGTAGATTGGGACCTGCTACATCAGACAGTCCGTTCAGGTAAAATCTAATATGACTCAACAGTGAAATTTTTCGAGGCAAAATTTTGGAAAAATAATTTTAAACTACAACATAATAAAGCTAACAATTTTATTAAGAAGTTTTGTTCTGTGCGAATGGATATCTAAAATCAGGGAAGAGGGCCATTTTTTGTAAATCAAGCCAAACTTTTAGTATCATTTACTAAAAAAGGGCCTTCTCCTCATATAGATAAGATTAATTCAATACATTAAACTAGTTATTGAAACCCTTTATGCGTTTTGTAAAGTATTTATGATACTAAATATGTATATTCCTTTTATCAACGGAATCCATCTCAAAACGTGTTCATCTCTAAAGCGCGGTTAGAACCCCACTTATGTTGTCTAAGTGATTGTCTTATTATTTTTGTTTATTTTATTTCAAACGATCGAATTTATAGCGGTCCAATATCACGCACCTTGTCTATCACTACCAAGACAATCACTACACAACATTATTGGGATTCGAAAGGCGCTATAGAGATAGTACACGTTTTGAGATGGAGTTCTACAATAAAAAACTGGCATATTCTTTTCGCCCGGAATCCTTAAAAACGGCGTACTTTTA
>SCLH01000072.1:45303-67041 GCA_004367855.1 Oikopleura vanhoeffeni | reverse complement strand
GAGTCCATCCTCCCTTAAACTCGAGCCCACTTTCCCTTAAACTCGAGCTCACTCCCCTCTTAAACTCGATTTTTTGTGTCTAAGTTTCAAACATGTTTGATTTCTCGAAAAAATCGCAAAAACAACCCATTGTTTGCTTGTGGGGTCAAATCAAATCATCTTAATTATTTCTTTATTATTAATATTATATTTTTTGGTATATATTTTTTAGTATATATTTCATACTATTAAACATTTTCGGTCCGCCACGAATCTGGACGCTGCTCACGCAATTCATTAAAATATCGATTTTGTCACCAAACCCCCCTTTTTGTGTCCGCGAAAAAACCCGACAATCTGCTTTTTTTTCGACGCCACTTCAGACTCACGCGGTAAATAAAAATTCTTTGGGCAAAAATCATGACAGGAATAGTCAACCTCGCTATCAGTACAATAATGACCCAGTGGGCATATATATTCTTCATTTGGAAATCCAGGAGTTCCTTGAGGACAAAAGTACCCCCCTGGACAAGGTAAACAATCACTCGCTGCTTTCAACCCTATAGTAGAGCCATATGTTCCCGCAGCACATTTCGTCGGGGAAGAACTTCCTATAGGACAATTATGACCATGAGGGCAGACTTTAATGTACTGTTTTCTTTGCTCAGCATTGGGTGGACAATAATATCCTGCTGGACAGTCAACACATCCTGACCAACTGAGTGGATGCGAATATTTTCCATCGGCACATTGAGTAATAGAATTGCTAGAACAAGCATAGCCACCGGGACAAGGCTGACATTTTGAAGCTCCATTATCACTGAAATCGCGGGTAATAAATTGATGTCGAATTTTTATAATTTTATGTCAATGAACTTCTTATTTATTTATCTACAATATTGTTATTTTGTTACTAGAGAAAATAATGTTTTCCGTTTCCTCCATTTCAATCTCGAGAGTCTTTCTAAAGGGATGTAGCATAAATTTGCAGTTCAATTTTATAATTCAAAAAGTTGCTTGGTACATACTTGAGCAATATTTGAAAATATGAACGGACTAATAATCGTTGCTTTTTTCCGAAAAATCTAAAAAAAATTAAGTGCGCAAAATTGACACAAAGACTAAAATTTTTGACAAGTTCTGAAAAAAAAAATTTCTTATCGTGGCCACCCTAGTCGAGACCCGTCTTGTTTTTCCCCGAGTGAACAAATTACAAACTGTAGTTGGTCTTTTCCGAATTGATTCTGCTTACGAAAAAAATTTTCAAAGTTTCTGATATAAAGCTTAACCCTTGGAAGCTCCGCACCACTTAAGTGGTGCTGAAAAATTTGATTCCGCTTAAATCGGATGAAAGAAAAGTCCTGGAAATTTTTTGATCACAACCACATGAGTTTTGCCATGAGGGAATTCAAAAATGCAGTATAAATTTGTGGCCGTCTCGTTCGCAAATCTATTTTATCTTTCTTTTTTTGACAATTGGTTCTCTAAAAATTAAATGCGTGGTGCTCAAACAGTTAACGATGTTAACTGGAGCTTAAGTTTCTTAGGAAGTCTTTGAGTATCTTTCATGAAAACAAAAATAACAATTTCACCATCGGAACTCCTTTCCTTCATTTTTTCGTGAGTGAATTTTCAATTTTCGGAAAATAAGAAAAAAAAAATATTGCTTTTGATTTTTTCGAAAGTAGAATTTAAATGAAAGTACGGCACACTGTCAGAAAGTTGGCTGTAGGGCGATAATATTTTTAAGTCTTGGCGGTTAAACTATAACAAACGTTGTTTTAACTTTATTTGAAATAAATACTTTTATTTAATTGAATAATTGAAATAGTATACAAATCTTTCCAAGGTTCCTTCTTTTTGTGGAAAGGCGAAATAGCTGGGCCGATCGGGCGAATTCCTTTGGATTCGCAGCTTGTTGCTAAAGAGCCAGAATTTTTATTTTAACTAAGGATACATTTTTCATTATCAAAAATGATTTTTGACAGCGCAAATTGTTTTTGTAGTTTTTGATCAATCGCGCTGAAATCGTCTTTTGATGAGAAACAAAAAGTTAGATTGAAAATCTAAAAAAATTGTGAAAGCCAAGTTCAGAATTAGTGATAATAAAGAAAGAAATGATTATGTTAATCTTTATGTTTTTCGATGCAAGTAAGTGATTAAACCCAAATTTTTGCTGCTCAGTTTCGGCAAATTTTTAAAAATTTACGAATCTGATGAAGGTTTTTTTTTAATTTGAGTCTTTTGTTCTAAAATGAGACAATTTTTTTTTCTGAAATGTTGTTTTCGGTAATAAGCGGATACATTTTGTTCATTCTCAAAACATATTTTCTGAAAAACTGCAATTTTTTTTGCGTTTTTGATCAATCGCGCAGCTTATCGTCTATTTCTGAGAAAACGGGAAGATAGATTCAAAATCAAAAAAAAATTTTCAAAGCCAAGAACTTAATGAGTGCGAATAGAGAAAGAAATGTTTTTGAAAATATTCTTGTTTTCAATGAGAAGTAAGTGATCAAAGCCCAATCTTTGCTCCTCAGTTTCGGCCGATTTAAATAAAAATTCTAAAATCTAATTGATTACCTCGCTAAGTTGGACTATCTTTACAAAATTAAGATAATTCACGGCTTTTTATGAAATGTAGTTTATCCGTAATGAGGGCTCACTTAAGTGGTGCAGGAGCCTCTGCCGAATAAATCTATTTGGAGCTTCAAAGGGTTAACAGGGATAAAATACAGTCATTTTCAAACCTTTTCAAATTTTGTCAACGAAAAGATTCACTGAAAATCAAGGCAAATTTTCGTTTTTTTTAACTATAATAAGCCACTCTTGCGTCGGCAAACTCGTAAATAATTCTTACCTAAAATATCCTGTGGAACATGGTGTAGATAAACCGTTCGCGCAATAATTTCCAGCAACACAGGTTATACAAGACGTTGCTTGCGCCTCTGAAGACGTACCAGCAGGACATGGAATAATTTGTTTTGGTCCTTTTTTAAGGTAAATGTATTTCATTAATTATTTCATTATTGTGATTTTTTGATCTTAATTGTCAAATAAATCAGATTCGTAGTTTGATTTTGAAGGAGAATTGCTTCCCGCGGCAGCCAAGCCGCCATCATATCCACTTATCACACTTTTGTTCCAATCCTGGCTTAAAAACACACTTTATACTGGTATTTGCTTATAAAAGCCTGGATTGGAACACAAGTGTGATAAGGGTAGATCGGAATAAAGTGTTGTTCAAGTAACTTCTATCAGATATAAAATTCTGTCAGAGAGGAAGCGTTGAGAATAACTAAATTAATCGAAAACTTATTAAATGCTACATTCTCGATCATAAAAATCGCTTTTCAACTCGATTCGTGTCACACGAATCGAGTCACTCGATTCGAGTGTCTTATCTAAAAATTAAGCGACATTTAAATGAGTCAAATATTTTGAGACGGCAAAAATGCCAGTGTTAATAACACTGTGTTATTGTTTCACCTCAAAGCACAGGTGAAACAAATTCAAATCAACCTATTTCCTTCGTTTGGACAGTAAAATTTGGCAGGACAAGAGAAACAGGTTGTTTGAGATAGCAACGAATATTGACCTGCAGCACATGGCGTTATAGACGTTGAGGTACAGCTCGAACCTGCAGGGCACGTAAAACAGTGCGTACTCCCGGTCGCAGTTTGATAATGACCTGATGCTAGGGTTCAGACCAAGGATATTTTTAAGTTTTAACTCCCATCAGTTTTAAATTGATTATATCAAAAGCACACAAAATTAGGCTGAAAATACAAATTTTGAAAGCTCATTTGTGACCCTTAGATGGCCCTTTTTAATATTCTTAGCACTTATTTACCCTTGAGGAGTAATCGCATGTTCATATAACTTTAACTCTGGCGGCCAAATTTTGGCCCTTGATTCTCCCGGTCCGAACCCTACCTGATGCACACGGAATTTCTTCCCCCATTTCAGGATAAGGACAAAAATTGCCTGCACTGCATTCTTCACAAATTCCATTAGATGAAAATGTTCCTGGCTCACAAGGATAAATAGGATCTGTTAACCCTGCACCACAAAAATAACCATCTGGACAGGCGTCATATTCAATGGTAGACGTTTCGTCTACGCAACGAAAATTTTCTATAGTTTGTCCGTAGCGACATTTATATGGAAGGCCATTTACTGGACAGATGTGATCTGTTGGACAACTTTTGCAACTATTTTCTCCATATCCGGAATATTGTGTATACGCAACACAAGCTGTTAAATGGTGACCACATATTTTAATTTGATATTGATATTGAAGCCAATAATTTTAACTCTTGATTCCACATGAAAAATAAACTACAAAAAGTAAGAAAAAAAATTAACGAAAAAACTCTGAAAATTTGTCCCTAAATTAATTAAATCGGAAATATCCCTTTAACACCTTTTGCTTAATCTGATAGATTTGAGCTGAAAAGCGGCCTCCTGAGTGGCTAGGAGGGGTCTTAGGAGTGTCAGGATTGGCTCCATCAACCCACATCTCTCAGATTAAGCAAAAGGTGTTAAAGAGATATACGTATCGTAGTTTGACAATGATCTTATGTACCGTTCAAGCGCCAGAGAGCTCTAAACTTCGGAGCTTGCAGAACATTAACTGGCGACAGTAGACATCAAATTTATTGATTTTTTGTCAGAGTCACTGAGGTGTGCTTTTAATATTAAAAAAAGGTGAGAAAAATAAAAAGCTATATTAACAAGAATGAAAAGAGAAAAAAATGGCGACCATCCTGTGGTTGTGAACGAATCTCCTGTGCAGCTAAATCCAGCAGGACAGGGTTCGCATTTTCCAGTTTCCAAAACAGGATATGTTCCAGTTTCACAATCTTTATTTTCGTTTATCAACCAGTCATTCCAACTAATACATGTGTCACCATCAGAAGAGTGTTGATTTGTTGGACATGCCACTTTATCACTTTCTCCAGAACAAGTAAATCCATCTGGACAGTTTTCGCATCGGTCAATTGGTGAATATATATCACTATAAGTGGTGGCTGCACATTGCGTACCAAGACTCCCCACAGGGTCACAAGGTCTTCCAATTGGACACGGTTGACACGAATTAGCGTTGAAAAATTGGCCTTCATCGCAATATTCAGTCAAACCAAAACTAGAACATGAAGCACCAGCTGGACAAGTTTCACAATTCGTCCCATATTCCCGACTGCAGAAAGATGGCGAAGTACAATCAGATTTAATACCATTGGTACATCGTGATCCTGGTGGACACGCTATAGTTGGTTTTGAAATGAAATAAGTGAATTTTGCTATAAGGCAAAACTTAATCGTTTAACTTAACGATGAATTATTGCAGAACTCTGAACTGGTGGCTTTGAATGTCAGCAAACAAATTATCTCAAAATTTTGATTAAAAAGTGGTCTAATTCGGCCAAGTAATAACAAAATTAATTAAATAGAAAATAACAACATATGATTTTCGTAAAACAGGGAGCCTATAAAACCACACAATAACACGATTTTTTCTGAAATCCTTTCAGTGCGCATATCCTTTTCTCAACGAAACTTCATCTCAAAAACGTTTACTATCTCTATAGCGCGTGTTCGAATCCCACTGATTTGTCTAAGTGATTGTCTTAGTGATTGCTTGAGTGATTAACACTGATAAAATTTAGCGGTCCCATTATCAAGACCTTTGCCTATAATCATACTCAAGAAAATCACTCAGACAACATTATTGGGATTCGAACATGCGCTATAAAGCTAGTAAATTTCTCAAATCTTATTTTTTGAATTTTTGCTTGATTGCGTTTGGTGGAGTACCTAATCCTACGCATTATGTTGAGTCATTCAATTCGACCCTAGTGTAAAACTCGTCATAAAATTGAAAATACTGTTTAAATAATGACATCATTTGAACGCCTATGGGTTTATTATTTTTGAATGAAAAACTTGATTTTTGTTTCGACACCAAATTGTCAAAAAATAAAATATGTTCATGAAAAATTTGAGCAGCCGCACATTTTCCATTATTTTATCAAATTGCAACTCCGATCCTGTGCACGTATCCCCAACCGCATAAAGACCATCAGCACATGTTATTGGAGCCAGCCCCGAGCCACATATTTGACCGAAAGCATTAGTAACGCAAGATTCAACACATCGTCTATTAGACACATCAAACCCATCTGGGCAGACTGATAATATTTCATCATGTGTTCCTTCAGTACAAATAGTACCGCAGTTCTCATTCGAAGACGGATTTAATTGACAAAGTAAACCAGACCATCTCTCAAATCGCGGAGGACATTGTACGCAAGATGATGAAGATAAATGGGTATTCATAGATTCATCATCAATAAATTGATGAATTAAGCATGAAGAAGTCTTTGAAGATTTTCAATATATTTGATAAATTAATGCGATTTTATTTGCGCCTTTAAAATTAGGTAAAGGTGAAAATGTAAAAAAAATAAAAACGCAAAAAATAAGTAATGCACGACTACTTAAAACACACTACGTTTGCTAATCAGGGCCGAGATATTAACAAAAGTGTGATAACGGGATATTGAACGAAATGATACTGTACTGAAAAAATTCCTTATGGCATGATACTTTTCAAAATTCTGTTAATTTTAAATAATTATGACATAAGTTTCAGCTGTTGTTATTTCTATTTAAATTTAACCTGAGTCTTTTCAAAATTATACGGTTTCCTAGTAGATAATTTCTAGTATCTCGGAATTGTAAATAAAGTTTTTAAAAGGAACTCTCGTGTCAGGGAGGAAAGAGTTGAAAGTAAACACAATTTGAAATGTTTCTCATGAAATTTCTTAACTCGCACGAGCATACTTAAAATCATCTAAAAACGGCAAAAAAACACTGTAGAATTTTCTCGTCCAAGTACATCATAAAAAATTTTGCGGCGATTCCAAAAAAGTTTATATTTTTTTTAGCAAATTTTGTTCAAATATTACGGGAGGGTTGATTTTTTGAGATTTTTTTCGGAACTTTTACTTCTTAAAAAAAACAAATGCGACCTATTAAGAGGGTGGTCGAGGCACTATGGACCTTTTTAAACTGCGCCTCAAGAATAAACGGAGCAGAACAGTAGTAAACTTCATTATACTTTGTATCCAAAGACAAGGTTTTGATGAATCTTTGAGATTAAAAAATATACTCCAGTTTGGAATAGGCTGTCCAACCTTAAAAAACTGCCGAAAATTCATCTTAAAATTTTTGTCAGCCTTCGTCCATGACCCAATTTTTACGATTTTTCACGAATGACCATTTCATTCACGTGAGAATCGACGTTCGGGCCCGGAATTTTGATTTTTAAAATTTTTTTACAGCATTCATGACGAAAAATTTTGAGATTAATTTGGCACTTTTTTAAAGGTTGGACAGCCTATTCCAAACATGGAAATAATTTTTTTAAATTTCAAAGATTTATCAAAACCTTGTCTTTGCATAAAAAGTATAATGAAATTACTACTGTTCTCCGTTTATTCTTGAGGCGCAGTTTAAAAAGGTCCAGATTGCCTTGACCACCCCCTTTAAGGGGTGGGCGTCGTATTTTGAGCCCTTTATAGAATTAATTTATGATACATTAATATCGGTTATGACTAAAGTTGACCAAAGGAATCTTATGGTGGCAATTATTTTTTCAAACAATCTAGAACAAAATCTAGAATTTTCAAAATTCGAAATTTTTTTGCTTTAACCCGCATAAAACCGGTATTCTACCATGATATGAACATTTTTTATTGGTGAATTTGACCCACCGAAAACGATGCATGACATTAAAATTATCGGAAATGTCTTAATCGAATTCTAGAAATTTCAATTATTTTTAAGCAAAATTTTAAACCTATTAATCGAATTTGACGCTGATTGGTTAAAAATTTTGATTAGCTGTAAGCCAACTTTTTTGATCAGTGAAATCTTAGCTTCAATTGGTGGTACTTTGTTCCGATCAGACGAACTTTTTTTTCGAAGTTTTCATTTCCGGTTTACTTATAGTCATATTTCTAGAATTCTAGGGTGAAATTTAAAAATCCGAGCTCAACATATTGACGACACTATATTCATCTACCTGAGTCGAAAAACAGTTTATTCTGAACATCCGTCTAGGAGAAGATAGAGTTTGAAGACAAAAAATTGTTAAAAATCGGCGTTCAAAAGTGATTCTAGAAAATTCAAGAGCGAAATTCAAAAAAATGGCCCAACATATTAGTACCTCACTCTTCCCGTACTCTGTGTAATTTTCAGACGCTTTGTATGTAGGGTCTAAAAGAAGATAGATTTTGAAAAAACCGTTTAGTGCTCTGGAATAGACTCACCACCTGGTGGTGTGATGTAACAAGGTTGACTTTGAGATGTGTAATCGTTAGGCGAAGGCTAGACTATAAACGAGTATCCTCATTTCTCACAACTACCCTAGAATTATTATGAGGCGTGATTGAAAGGTACCAGATTACGACGCCCACCCCCTTAAGTCAATCAAAATTTGAAAATAGCCAGTTTTAAGGAACGTTTTTTGTGCATGGTTGACACTCGAAACAAAGATTAATTGGTAGACAGGAACAGATATTTTTCTTCAGAAGTGATATTTCAAAATTTTCAATTTCAAGTATTTCACGAAATATTTTAATCATTAAAAAATTAATTTAAGCAATTAAAAATTGTCCACAGANNNNCTGATATGCTTTTATAGGGAAAAATAACCATTTTTTACGAAAAATTGTGATTTTTTCATCGAAATTTTAAACCAATTGAAAAATAATTTTTGATTCATGATATATAGATCAAATCGGAAAAAACGATGACGTAGGTCAGATCCTTGTGCATCGATTCCGATTGCAAATTAATTTGTGAACAGCACTGTGAGCTTGTATCACGTGATATGCTTTACCTTGCTCATCTCAGTAAATTTTCTAGAACTAAAAATCAAAAGTCTAGAATATCAAATGTCGGATGCAAAAATATATTGTTTCAACTTCCTTATGCAAAAAAAATTGAAACTCCAACTACCTTAGGCTTTCTGCAATCAGCATTTAAAAAATTCCTATATATAGGCTCTGGTGTTTTGGCGGAACTTTTTTTTCTGTGCTCACAGAGGTTAAAGCAGGGATCGGCATAATTGGATCGTATCGTATTGTATTTTTTGGATCGTATCGTATCGGTTTATTGCGATACGATACGATCCAGTTTTGAAATCAACCCCTCTAGATACGAATCATTTTTAATTTCGACCTCCTAGATACGATACAATACGATCCAGTTTCTTAATCATTCCCTTCAGATACGATACGATCCGATCTTATAATCGTTTAGTATCTAGATACGATACGATCCAATTAATATTTAAACTACAATTTCGCAAATTTGTTTGTACAAATAATTTGTAAATTTCTTTTTTGAGATAATTTTGGAATAATAAATAACTTATATACAGGTGGGCAATATTGGCAATATTGGCGAAAATTTTTTGGCAAAAAAAATTGGCAATATTGGCACATTCGTTAATATTGGGCACTTTCGGCAATATGGGAAAAANTTTGATCGTAAATTTTATTCTTCAATTGAAAGTGAATAAATAGAGTATCTTAACAACCAAAAAAAGTGAATTCTTAAAACAATTGAAATTAAAAAAAAAGTTAGAGAAATCTATGAAAAATACCCAGTATAAAAATGAGAATAATATTTCTTCTGATCTACCGTATCTATGCACAGGAATCATTTTCAACATAAAAATAATTAGGTGCGTAGTCTACTGGAGATGAACTTTTTGGGCGCAATATTTTTATTTTTTATTAATCTTTTATTCTTTAACCCAGGGATCGGCATATGAAAAAGTAAAACTGGATCGTATCGTATCTAAGGGGGGTGATTCAAAAACTGAATCGTATCGTATCGTATCTAAGGAGGGCAAAATAAAAAGCTGGATCGTATCGTATCTAGAGGGTTAAAAAAAACTGGATCGTATCGTATCTAGGGGGGGGATTTGAAAACTGGATCGTATCGTATCTAGGAGGTCGAAATTAAAAATGGATCGTATCGTATCGTATCTAGAGGGGTGATTTCAAAACTGGATCGTATCGTATCTAGAGGGGCGATTTGAAAACTGGATCGTATCGTATCTAGGGGGGTCGGAATCAAAAACTGGATCCTATCGTATCGAGAAAACTTTTATCTGTAAAAACGCGATGAATTCGTTAGTTGCAAATAAGATTTCGAAATCGCCGATTTTTTTTGAGATTTATATCTCAAATTACTTAGTTTGCGTCATGAATGACGTCACTTACAGGATTATTTTCCAAATCTCTCTAATCAACTTTTAAGTTGATTGCGTTGATGGAGAATTACATTATACGCATTTGGTGATGCACGTCATTCAAACCATTCGTGAAAACTCCTTATAATATTAAAAAAATTGTTTGACATATGACGTCATTTCCAACGCCTACGCGTTTTTTTTTATTTTTGAACGAAAAAATTATTTTTTTTTTCCCATATTGCCGAAAGTGCCCAATATACGAATGTGCCAATATTGCCATTTTTTTTGCCAAAAAACTTTCGCCAATATTGCCAATATCCCAATTTTATTTTTATTTTTTTTTTTTTTTATTTTTTTTTATTTTTTTTTTTTTTATATTGCCCAACCTGTATATAAGTATTTTATTATTCGCAAAACCCTCTAGGAAGCGTAGCATCATGGGTTCAAGTCCCATCAGTACCATTTCATTATCACCAAAATAGGGGATTAGAACGGTTGACGGTCAATAGGCCGATAAATGAGACCGGGAACCGCTATGAGGCACATTGTGGCAAGCTTGTAATAGATAAAAAACCGTGCCTAATTTTATTATTTTCATTATATTTGCCAGTGTTCTCTTTATAGTATAGTAAATTTACCATATTAAATTATTATTAATGCCTTAAAACCTAGTACATGTCGCTAATTAAGAACATCATATTTCACATGCTACTTCCAAAACTACACTTTGTTAAGTTTATCATATTATCAATGCAATAAACCTTTTACATGCCGCTTTATCCATATTCATTCTCCCTCCTACTCCATACGTATCTTTGGCTCAAGTCATCAGATCATTCAAAATTTAGACAATTCCACATCAATCTTGAGCCTAAATATATTTTATCTTGTTCCCAATTCTAAATTATTCTATTCTTGAAGGTATTTTTACCAATTTTTAGGTCTCCTTCATACATTCCACTTTTTTACAAAAATTCCAAATAAACCCACAACTCCTATCTAATATCTATGAAGGATTGAAAGTTAAATATATCAATGGTATCAATAATCTGTTCAGCATTTTATGGTATAAAATTCGCAGTTTAGTTAGAAATAACTAGTATAAGATCCGATAGGACAGATAATGAAACTTATATATAAACTCCAAAACTATACTTAATTCATTATGATAATCATACTTATCATCTTGAAATAATCACACTAATCGTATAGAACATTAACCTCTAATTTGTCTAATTATATTCTCAGATTGACCAATTAATGGAGATCGGAAATACGGACACCTACCATGGTGGATCCCCTGTAATCGAATATAAATCCGTGTACGCTGCCATGGCTCACCGCAAGTATTGCCAAATACAAAGTTCTGGAAACATGAAACACTGCTGAAGTACGAAAGAAACGCAAAAATTGCTACAACGCAAATATTTTATCCGTAGGTATGAATATATTAAATTACTTAATCCTGAAAAATGTAATTTACCTAGATATTACATTATATTATTTAAAAAACTAGATAAAATTATGACATAATTAAATCATAATTTCACTCACTTAATCCGATATATTAATTCGACTTGGTTTAGTAATGAATACATTTATTTAACAAAACCCACTAAGTAAATATACTCATCACAACTGAGTAACAAATACAATAATACATAGCCTCAATTAAGCCACTTAAGACTTGATATATGTAATAAATTCGAAAAAATCATAATAACTGTGAGTATGTAATATGTATTAGATGACGTACGTTCACGTAAGTCAATGATAAATTTAAAAAAGTTACATTTAAGTGAACGAAAAAGTTTCCCCCGGCACCTAGATTGGGCCATGTCGTTGGATTATCATATCCAATAGGAAAGGTCGGCTTGGAGAAATTTAAGAAAAATAATACCAACACAATCAAAATTGGATATATTCAATATTCGTGTAATGAAGGCTGCGTTACGAAACATTTGCTTAATTCGTCAAAACTAGAAGCGATAGAATTTATGCTTTAATCTTGTAGATTTCATCCTATTTCGTCATGTATTCATATTTCTTAGAATTGGATAAGCTCTTTGGTTATGGTGTTTTTTTTTTTTTTTTTTTTTTTTTTTATCATAATGCAAAAGGACATCCTATGCTGGACGAGATAAATAGTCATCACGATATCTGCGAATAAATCATATCTGAAACACGAACTAATCGCACATTGATGGCTCGTTTAACTACAATAAACATCAACTCACTCCAAAACAAGATGACAAATAGATCCAAAGAATATTCAATCGAAGGAGATACAATGTCCTGATTAAAAAACTGGAACGAAGACATGAATATAATTCGGAATGGGTTCAAATATCAGACCTTGTTCCACAATGTAAAAAATTTCGACGACGATTTGCGCCCACTAAATATACTCGCTAGGTTTCGAACTTGAAAAATACTGCAGAACCAGATCCATAGAATGTAGTATTGTGGATCACCAGAAAATATAACAAATATCAGAAGGATATAGAATTCTGACATAAATCGTGGAATATTCAAATAAAATTCAGTAAAATTGAAAGATCACTGATTGTTTTTATATACGCCAATATCCTCCTAAAATGACTAATTATACTTGTCTGCTAATAAAATGAAAATAATTACCATTATGATGATGAAGTTTTGACAAATTTATATAATAGGAGGGGGAGTGACTTGCATAACATTTTATATAATAAATTGTATGGATAATGAGGAAATATAAATCTTGTGCCATTCTTACATTTATCCTAGAAATATTAAATTCTATAATATCTGATGATGTGGTTAGTAATTTAACGACTGATACAGTATTTGTACACTTATTTTACATTGGAGACTCTTTACAGAAAGCTCTACGAACATTGTTTCATAAGCCAGATTTTCAGTAAAGGAACATTTGCTCGCAAAACTTCAATTTTAGGGACAATTAAAATTCTGACATGTCCTTCAGTTGCAACTTGAATCATAAATCAATATAATTAATTGAGCTCAACTCCACCAATATACTTTTCAATTTCCAATATTATTAACTACCAATTTTGTCAACCAATATCTCGCTTACAATACTCGCCACTATAGTAAACTACCTAAACGTCATGGTGATACATAGTACTAACTATATATTTTTAATAAAGATATAAGTAGATATCGATTATGCAAAAATGCATAAGATTGATTCATGATATTGCAGGATACTAATATATCAAATCCTAAAAATGGGAATAGTTTTATTGAAATCATATAACTCACCTTTATACTAAGTTTAATATTGTCTCTCACTATCTGTCAATTTTATATAAAATTAATTCATATGCACCTGAGATAGCCCCAACTGAACCTTCCTAATTTAAAAAATTTGTAAATATCATTAGAATTACAGGGCATTATATATGCTGATGCAATATGTTGCTAGATGCAACATTAAACTTAAAACCTATAATGAATTTTCAAAAATTATCATATGACAGGTGACTAAATAATAACTATCTGCTAATATAATAATTACCGAGTTTCGTCAAATGATAATTACTACAAATAGGAATTGAAAACGCGTTATAGCTGAATCTAAAAATATAATATACATTATTAAACTGTAAGAAAACTGTATTTCAGTGAAATAAATTAAATTATTTCTAGATACGATTATTTTCCCACGAAAACGATGAAAAATTCAACCTGTTTTCACCTTGTAAGTAGCACAAGAGGAGTCTACGTCTTATTATACTGATGGAAAGAAGTTAATGCCCTTTAAAAGTCATTCTTCTCATGTTACCGAAAGGAAACGTGTATCGGGGTTAAAATAATCAGTTATTAAAGAAGGATTCTACGTCAATCCTTATCGCCTCATTAATCAAACTTATGAAGAGAGAGTCAATTCGGCAGAAACTTAAATGGAGAAGAAAAACCATGCGAAAAAGAACACAGGGTTCAATTACTTAGTGCTAAAATGTTCGAATTTAATGGCCCATTCAGATAATTCGCAGATTATCGCGCATATAAGAAATTCGTACAAAGCAATGAATTTCTAACTGAAATCAGGAAATACGAGCCCGCTATCAATGGGAATAGATAGCCTCAATCAAAGCAAAGTCGGAAAAACCTACAAAAAGGGCTATACAAAAAGAAAAAAATTATATGAATATTGTGGTTGGGAGTAATGCTGAAGCCGAAGGGATCTTAATTTTTGATACATGCCATCTTCAATGACCGATCAAGGTGAGGCCAATTATCTGGTCAGACATTCATCAGCCACATTCTATACATGTTAACTGGCAAATGGTCCGACAATCCAAAACTTGGGCTCTAGACACATCGATTCTGGGAGAATTCCGAAAACTCTCTTTTGCAAAAGCCTTTGGGGCTAGACCATTGACAAAAAATGTGGACAAAATCCATAGGAAGCGAATTAAAATTGACCTATCTATTACAATCAATTAGTAGAGCAGAAAGGGATAAGGACACAGTCGAAAAATTCTTGCGAAAAAGCCGGCTCCAAAATATATAAAAAATATCTCAACAGGGAATTTACCCAGTCAGGAGGAAACAGAAAAAGTAAAGAAACATTAGAAATAGACAGGTAATGGAACTAATGGACAGAAATAGTCCAACTCCGAAAGATCAGTCAGCGCCTTTATGAACCTCGCCGTAATAAACAGCTTAAAGGACCGAATCCAATGTATCCGAGTAAATCGATGTTTCTCATAATGAAGAACGAATGTCCAACCAGACATTATGAATGATACCTAAAGGAACTGAAAAAGTAAACTGAGACGCCAAAAAAATCTTGCAGTATCGAGAATTCAAATTTATCAAGACTCTGAAATGGGTTAAAGTCTAGATATCGCGGGTAGCGGGGACACAATTGGATGCAAAATATATACGCTTTTGGAATAATCTATAAAGTCTAGAAATGAGGTTAATTCTAGATTTACTTGGCGCGACAAATATTAACCAGATCGAATCTACGTGTGTATTTTTATTATAAATAGGGACACAAGATGGTTTGCAACATATTAACAAAACAATTGGGAACTAAAAAATTGCTCCTTCACAAAGCCCTGAAAGCGAATAACGTCACCTATAATAAAAATCAATCCTTATTTCAGTGGTTTTTAGGCAGTTGTTTTCTAATGTGGAGCAGAATTACGCAGATTCAAATTCTTTTATTCGCACCAATAACAATCAATATCGCGTGTATTAGCAACAGATCAACATAAAAGAGCCCACGGTGAGAATATTTATAAATTATCACGAAATTGTAACATCAAGATAATCCATAAGGACTTGATATGTTTGTTCAAATACTTATATTTACACATAGTCATCAGGGAAAGATTTACAGACCGATAACTCAGTAAAAATCCTACAAGGATAGAATCAATTGTTACCTACTTATTATAGGTCAATTTATAAAGTAGATGATATGTGTGCTTCAAAAAGGTAACATAAAAGTAAAAATAAAGAATAACGTGTCGACATTAACGGACTAGATTCATGAATATTAAAGGCACCGGCCAGCTAAGTGTGCGCTCACTGATAGCGACAAATTAAAAGTCGAACAGGATGAATAAATTTAACATTTCATTATAACCACATTGGAGAATAAAATCAGGTGCTTAAAACGATAATCAAAAATGAGTGATAGTTATTAAAAATCGCGATAACAAATTTCGATTCCATTTATTTCCTTGAGTCGCAAAAAATGAAAAATACTATCCGATAGGATACCAAAAGCGAAACGATAATATAAAATATTTTTTGCTAAAAATTTGTACGGTCCCTGTAGGAACGAATCATATAAAATATCTAGACTAAATATTGACTATTTGGACACAAAGTTCACCCAAATATAGAATACTAATAACGATCCTAATTTTTGAAGGTATTAAGATTATACATTCGTCATTCTTTTAAAGATATGAACAGAAACAAAGTAAATAAGGTGAAATAAGACCAATAAGAACGAAATAGGTGCTAAGAAACTATATATACATTATTTGTGAAAAAAATTTAAATGTAAACCTATTTCATAATTTTCAATTATAAATTGTCATAATTAATCATATGAAGAAACTAAACATTAAAATTTATGATTTAATTATGATTTTTGATAAAAATTCTGTATTATTTGCCTAAATGCGTAAACATTATCATTGAAAAACTTGAGCTATGTTAATGAGATTAATTGTCAGTCTCGTGGGTTGTATTATACACCAACATTTCTGCCATAGAATTATAGTGGATTTAAGTAATACTGAATAAGTCATATACGTGTCAATACTATGTTACTAAATTACGAAAATAATGTCGCTTAACACATAGTAACAAAGTTCTATCTACGTTTAATAGGGTTTAATTAGTAACTAATAATTGTGATCAACTTACATATACCACAGCAGGACGCATGAATATACAAAATAAAATGCTCGATTATTATTCAGAAAAGTCCAAATAAAAAACATATCTAAAAACAAAAATTTTCGAGCGCCAGCGTGAAATACTGAGATATGCTTAACTATGCTGCATGAAAGACTGGGAAAACATGAAACACTTCCGAAAATCACGATAGAAATAATCGAGAAAAATCGAATAAAAGTTGAATTATATGGCGGAAGGAGATCACTTATTCAGAAATGATCAAACATCGTATCGTCGACTGAAAGTACTAACAACGGTTCCCATTGCCAATAAAGACATTCTATCGCCAATTTTGTGGTTAGAATCACATTGACAAAGTGATATTGAATCACGCAGGAGCACGCGCTATTGTGACCATAGCGGAAAACATGAATGAGCAATAGGCTGAAAAAATTATAAAGATGCACCAGATTCCTTCGAAAATCAAAACCAGGTCCGATAAGCGTGGACTTACTCTGGTATCCGGTAGGACCGGGTACAAAATACCAACTACAGGTTGCTGTACTTTACCAACTTAATATCGCTCATTTTGGAATTGCGCAAGGACCAAGCTCTCGATGATGGCCTGGTCGAGGGGATGAGGAGGGGGGATTATGAAAACGTTTCCACCACAATATACTGAATTAAGAACGGAGCAGCAGAAACAGTGCCCATTTAAGACAGTGCAAACTAGCAACAGAAAGTCGGGGATATTGTGTCAATTTGGGAGGAGGGGGCCAATCTGCTGGAGGTACGCGCACAAAATAGATATGAATACAGGTTTAGTTCATACACGCTAAAATCATTTTCAATAAAAACGAATTAAAACACGAGGGAGAAAAGTTTTTTTTAACGACGCCATTTATTGCTATCTGTCAGTGCTCGTTCGCGGTCAGACGCGAACTGAAGCTAGAAAAAAAGCTAAGTTACAGAATTCGGAAAAAGACATAGATTCTGCGGCCCACTGATTCACTTTGGGCAAAGATTATCAGCACTACCATTTTTTTTGCTAACGATCCTGGAGCACAGGAAACGAATTTATCGAGTCAGTTAGGGAGGGCGGAGAGGGTAAAGTAGTCCTTGGAAACATGAGAGGCCTTAAATCAGGCTACGAAAAAATACGGGCAAGAGGGAGGGGGTGGGCGCAAACTGAATATCCAAAGACTCCCTAGAGAGAAAAATCACGGGAAAATCATTATAAAGTTGATGAGATTGTAAAGGGTAGAAATCAGGTGAATTTTTCAAACCTGGCCGATACGGTGGTAAGGGGGGCCGCGAGTGGAGAAAAACATAGGATCAACCTACGCAACAGGCCGGGGACTTCTTCATGCAAATATCTACAGATAGTAACAATTCGGCGAATCTGGCAGAAAGTGACCAGCTTTACAGAAATGAATATCGACCTGCGATGCGACCGAGGAAATGTTTCGAACGATATTTACATACCAATCTGGGGGGAACGGCAGGGGAAAGAGTGGGTTATTTCCAAAATTTCGGAATAATGTTTTTAGGGGACCCAGAGGGACAGAGAAATTTCGAATTTGGCACATCGAGTTGCTACATATATAGGGACTATTAACGATCATAAGCAGCGATGCGCGGTACTTCAACACCTTTCACGAACGAAACGCAAAAATTTCCCTTCAAAACCGTAGAAATGGGTTGGTACGGTAAAGAATTGAAACGAGAATGACCAACTAAGAATTACTAGTCATGCGGGCCCATAGGGAAAATTGATGTCAAAGGGAAACGGAAAAAATGTTCAAAATCAATTTTCGCCTGCTATCGAGCTAGAATCTTTCATTAGGCTTCGACAATTTCGGCTAACGCAAAAGAACACCGTAACCTATTGGGTGGCAGTCGGTCAATCTCTGCCAGCTACTCGCTAGGAATGAATGTGGTGAGTTGTAGGAATTTGACACGAAGGAGTCTATGAAAATTACAGAAGGCGAGGGGGTGGGATGGAGTATGGACTTAATAAGAGACATGCGGGCGGGTTAGCGGGAGGTCGGGAGTTGATTATCTTAAAATCACAGAAAGGCCCGTATTCAGAATTGCGGATAAAATCCAAAAAGGAGCACGCGAATGGCGTTTAAGACACTGGGGAGTGAACGCTGATAGGGTATCGATAAGAAGCGTGTGGTTTCCAAGAAAGGGCCATCGGGAATAGTGGGAAAGATGAGGTTTGGTGAGAAAGTAACATTCCAAAGATATGTAAAAATGCAATACAGTCCAAAGAAAATAATTTGGAATTAAGCCGATAGGAATGAAATAGAAAAGTCCAATAGAAAGGAGGATAGGTCGGGCAGTGCGAGCATTATGGAATCGCAAATCGCAAAATTAGACTATGGTAATAAATAAATCATATCTATTGTTGTTATAAAAAATTGAAATGATGAACATATTATTTTTACCAAAGAATATCCTAAAGGATAGAAATGTATCAATAAAAAACCATATATATAAAATATGGGATAAACAGTGCTGGATGTAAGAGATGTAAAAAATAGACGAAAATCTAGTAACAATTTTTAATGTAATCATAAGATGTCATATATAGGAAATTTTTTATAAAGAACGGTGTATGTGCTGGACTGATTTAAAACCAATAGGAATGAATCCAAAAAACACTAATTTTATGTAAATGAAAGAATCATCCGTGTTTGACTAATGAGAGACCTGTAACACTAATAGTTAAATATAAAAATTTAGAACGTAATTTGGCTCAACAAAAATGAAAAACGGCGTCGCCAAAGGATCAGACAGTGACACTGACTGGATGATGCATCAAAAATAACCGAGTTCAAGAAAAGGACTTTGACAAGACGTGCTATCCGCGCGCGCGAAATTTAATGAAAAGGTCATAACAAGTATGGTATCAATTATAATCATTATCCCACCCGGACATCTATTCTGTCACTGTTGGCCACACTCAAAAGCGCCAGATGAGCGACAATAAGAAATTCCGTCACACACTTAGGTCTATGTGAAATATAACTTGAAGTTAGACAGATTAATAATTATAAACTTAAAATGAAAATAACATTTTTTACTCGATTAGAAAGAATATGTCATTATACTCCGAATGATTAATTATCCGTTTGAAATTAATAAGTTTAACTATTAGGATTAATTCGAATTTATGAATTGTAAAAATCTATTAGGAAACTGAAATTTAGGGAGATGAAATAGGTGGTTGGATTTTGATNAAAACCGTGCCTAATTTTATTATTTTCATTATATTTGCCAGTGTTCTCTTTATAGTATAGTAAATTTACCATATTATATTATTATTAATGCCTTAAAACCTAGTACATGTCGCTAATTAAGAACATCATATTTCACATACTAATTTCAAAACTACACTTTGTTAAGTTTATCATTAGGAACATGAATCTTGGCCTAAATATAATTAAGTTTCCTTATCTCTGAATTATTATTCTGAAGGTATTTATTTACCAATTTAAGTCTTCTTCTTATGTCCACCCTTCAAAACTTCTATAATATCCATAAATGTTATTAATATCCTATTAGGATTGAATTAAAATAAGGGATAAAGAGATAGCTATTGTATCATATTTTCAACTTTTCATGGACAAATTCACAATTATGTTAAAATAACTATTGTTAAAATCCTATAAGGACAGAATTGAGAACAAATATTATAAATTACTAGATATATGTAATTCATTATGAAAAATCATACTTATCATCTGAATTAATGCCACTAATGTTTAAACATTAACCTCTAATTGTCAATTATATTCTAGATTGACAATTATGGAATCGGAAAATACAGACACTACCATGGTGGACCCTGTATCGAATATAAATCCTGGTACGGCCATGGCCTCACACGTATATGCAAATACGAAGTTTGAAACCATGAAAAACATGCTGAAGTCGAAGAACGCGAAAATTGCTACAAACGCAAATTTTTATCCTATAGGTATGAAAATATTAAATTATTAATCCTGAAAAATAATTTACTAAGAATTACTATTATTATTTTTAAAAAATAATACTCTAAATTATGACATAATTAAATCATAATTTAACTCACCTTAATCCAAAATATTAATTCCGACTATGGTTTAGTAAAAATACCAATTTTACAAAACCCACTAAGTAAAATACTCATACAATGAGTATAAAATACCATAATACATAGCCTCAATTAAGCCTAATTAAGGACTTGATATATATAATAAATTCGAAAATCCTTAAAATATAGTATGTTAATATTTATTAACGTATGGTCCAGGAATTCAATGAAAAAATTCTAAAATATTACATTTAAGTGAACGAAAAGTCCCGCATAATGGCATTTTGGATTATCAATTCCAATAGGAAAGTCGGGCTTGGAAAATTATTAAGAAAAATAATTCCAACAAATCAAATGGATATGTTACAAATATTCGTTAATGATGGCTGCGTTACGAAAATTGTAATTCGTAAACTAGAAGGCGACGAATTATATAATTTGCAGATCCTATGGGATAAGAATATTTCGCAGTCCGATATTCGTCGAACGATAAGAATCATTATCGAGAAACTGGAAATAAAATCAGACATTGAGATGGCGGTTTTATCAAAACAAATAAAACAATTGCCAACTTCAGACCCAAAGAACACAGCCATCGATATAATAGACCCACAGGAAGCTCTATTCAATAACGAGAAGATTAAAAAATGGTCTGTGATTAAGAACTGGAACGAAGACCAGAATACATCGGAATGGGTCAAATATAAGGACCTTGTTCCACAATGTAAAAAATTCGACGACGATTGGCGCCCACTAAATATACTCGCAGGTTTCGATAATGAAAATACCGCAGAACAAATCATAGAAGTGGTATTGTGGACACCAGAAAATATAAACATGTACCAGAAGGATATAGAATTGAACAGAAATCTTGGAAATTTCAAATTAAAATCAGGTAAAAAATTAAAGATCACTGATTGTTTTTTATATCCCAAATCTTCCTAAAAAATGACTAATTATGATTTCTTGCTACTAAAATGAAAATTAATACCGTTAGGACATGAATATTTTACAAATTAATGATGAA
>SCLH01000072.1:35167-45289 GCA_004367855.1 Oikopleura vanhoeffeni | reverse complement strand
TTACTCGAAAATATTAAATTTATAAATCTGATGAGTGGTTAGTAATTTTAGATGATACAGTATTTGTACACTTATATTTACATTGGAGGACTCTTTATCAGAAATCTCTAGAAGCAATGCTTCATAAGCCAGATTTTCAGTTAAAGACATTTTCTGCAAAATTTCAATTTTGGGAAATTTTAAATTTTTTATGTCATTTTGCAATTGATAAAAATCAATATAATTATTGGACTCAGACTCCACCAATATATTTTCATTTCCAATACTATTAATCCAATTTTGTACCATATCTCGCTTACTAATACTCGCCACTATAGCAGAACTACCAGAAATGTCTGGTGATACTATAGTGACAACTATATTTTTTAGTAAAGATATAGTATAATTTTTGCAAAAATCATAAGAATGACTCATAATTGCAGGATATAATATATTCGAAATCCTAAAATGGAATGATATCTAATTAAAATCAAAAACACCGTTTATATAAGTTAATATTGCTCTCTATCGCCTAATTTACTATTAAAATTAAATCATAGGCACCTGATACCCAATGAACCTGTCTAATTAAAAAGTATAACATTATATTACAGGTGCATTATATTGAATGCAGATGTGCAGATGTCACATTAAAATTAAAATATAATGAATTTTCAAATTATATTTGACAGGTGACAATAATAACTATCTGTTAAATATAATAATTTACCAGAAGTTTCTCAAAATTACCAAATAGGAATTGAAAGCGTTATACTGACTAAGATAAATTAATATACATTATATCAAAATGTATAAAAACTTATTTTCAGTAAATGAAATTATAATTATTCTAGATACGACGTTTACCAACGAAAATGATGAAAAATTTCAACCATTTTTCACCCTTGAAGGAGCACAAGAGGATGTTACGTTTATTAACATGATGGAAGAAGTTAAAGCCCTTAAAAGTCCATTCTTCACAATGTTCCGAAAAGAAACGTGTATCGGGGTTAAAATAATACAGTTATTAAAAGGAATGGATCTACGTCCAATCCTTATCGCCTCATTAATCAAACTAATGAGAGAAGAGTCGATTGCAGAAATCCTTAAAGGAGAGAAAAACCTGGCGAAAAAGAACACAGGTTTCATAAATTACTGGCTGAAATTGTCAAATTTAATGGCCATGCAGATAATTTCGCAGATACGCGATAATAACGGAAATTCGTACAAGGACAATGAATTTCTACTCAATCAGGAAATACAGCCCGCTATTATGGAACTAGACAGCCTCATCAAGCAAAGTCTAGAAAAAACCTACAAAATGTTATACAATAAAGACAAAATTATTGAATATTGTGGGTGGAGTAATGCTGAAGCCGAAGGTATCCTAATTTCTGATACACGTATCTTCAATGACCGATCAGATGAGGCCAAATTAATCTGGTCAGAATTATCAGCCAACATTCTATACCATGTAACTGGTATGGTCGACAATCCCAAAACTTGGGCTCTAGAACATCGATTCTGGATGAATTCCGAAATTTTTTGCGAAGCTTTGGGGCTAGAACTATTTGACAAAAATGGAATCAAAAATCCTATAGGAAGCGAATTCAAAATTGACTTATCTATTACACAATTAGTAGAGGCAGAAATGGATAAGGACACGGTCGAAAAATTCTTGGCGAAAAGCTGCGCTCAAAAAATGATAAAAAATATCATCACAGGGAATTTACCAGTCAGGAGCGAAACAGACAAAAGTAAAGAGACATTAGAAATAGAAGGTATGGAACTAATGGAAGAAATAGTTCTAACTTCCGAAGATCAAGTCAGCGCCTTTATGAAACTCGCCGTAATAAAACTAAAGGACCGAATCCAATTTATCCCGAGTAAATCCGAGTTTCTCATAAATGAAGAACGAATGTCACCGGACATTATGAATGATATCCTAAAGGAACTGAAAGTGAATGATGACGCCAAGAAACTTGTCAGTATCGAGAATTCAAATTTATCAAATTCTGAATGGGTTAAAGTCCTAGATATCGCGGGTAGCGGGGACACGTTGGACTGCAAAAATATTATCACGCTGTGGAATACTATAAATCTAGAAAATGAGGTTAATCTAGATTTATTGGCGGACAATATTAACCAGATCGAATCTACTTGTGATTATTTTTATTACAAAAGGGGACACAAGATGGTTTGTAACAATATAACAAATAACGGGGAACAAAATTGCTCCCTTCACAAAGCCCTGAAAGCAAACAACGTCACCTATAATAAGAACCAATCCTTATTTCCAGTGGTTTTTGGCAGCTTCGTTTTCTATGTGGAAGCAGAATTACCAGATTCAAATTCTTTATTCGCACCAAAAACATATCAAATATCCCGTGTATTAGCAACAGATCAACATAAAAGAGCCCACGGTAAGAAATTTATAAATTATCACGAAAATTGTACAATAAAATCCATAAGGACTTGAATTGTTTTATTAAATATTATATTAAATAGTCATCAGGGAACAGATTTAACAGGACCGATAAATCAGTAAAAATCCTACAGGATAGAAATAATTGTTACCATTATTATAGGTCAATTTTAAAATAGAGATTATGGTGCTTAAAAAAGAACATAAAATAAAAATAACGGATCACACCGTGTCAAAATTAACTGACAAGATTCATAATAATAAAGTCACCGGGCAGTTAAGTGTGTGCTACTGATAGCGAAAATTAAAGTCCTACAGGATTGAATAAATGTTAACCTTCATTATAACCGCAATTGAGAATATGAATTATGGTGCTAAAACGTTAAAAATCAGAAAATTCAAGTGATAGTTATTAAAAAATCATAATAATATCGATTCACATTTATTTCATTAGTCGCAAAAAATGAAAAATATATCCAATAGGATAGAAAAAGTGAACGATAATATAAAATATTTTCGCAAAAAATTGTTATGGTCCTTGTAGGAACGAATTATATAAAATATCAAAATAAATATTGACTAGTTTGGAACACAAATGTTGTTCACCCAAATATAGAATACTAATAACGATCCTAATTTTTGAAGGTATTAAGATTATACATTCGTCATTCTTTTAAAGATATGAACAGAAACAAAGTAAATAAGGTGAAATAAGACCAATAAGAACGAAATAGGTGCTAAGAAACTATATATACATTATTTGTGAAAAAAATTTAAATGTAAACCTATTTCATAATTTTCAATTATAAATTGTCATAATTAATCATATGAAGAAACTAAACATTAAAATTTATGATTTAATTATGATTTTTGATAAAAATTCTGTATTATTTGCCTAAATGCGTAAACATTATCATTGAAAAACTTGAGCTATGTTAATGAGATTAATTGTCAGTCTCGTGGGTTGTATTATACACCAACATTTCTGCCATAGAATTATAGTGGATTTAAGTAATACTGAATAAGTCATATACGTGTCAATACTATGTTACTAAATTACGAAAATAATGTCGCTTAACACATAGTAACAAAGTTCTATCTACGTTTAATAGGGTTTAATTAGTAACTAATAATTGTGATCAACTTACATATACCACAGCAGGACGCATGAATATACAAAATAAAATGCTCGATTATTATTCAGAAAAGTCCAAATAAAAAACATATCTAAAAACAAAAATTTTCGAGCGCCAGCGTGAAATACTGAGATATGCTTAACTATGCTGCATGAAAGACTGGGAAAACATGAAACACTTCCGAAAATCACGATAGAAATAATCGAGAAAAATCGAATAAAAGTTGAATTATATGGCGGAAGGAGATCACTTATTCAGAAATGATCAAACATCGTATCGTCGACTGAAAGTACTAACAACGGTTCCCATTGCCAATAAAGACATTCTATCGCCAATTTTGTGGTTAGAATCACATTGACAAAGTGATATTGAATCACGCAGGAGCACGCGCTATTGTGACCATAGCGGAAAACATGAATGAGCAATAGGCTGAAAAAATTATAAAGATGCACCAGATTCCTTCGAAAATCAAAACCAGGTCCGATAAGCGTGGACTTACTCTGGTATCCGGTAGGACGGATACAAGAATACCAACTACCGGGTGCTTCTTACCAACTAATATCGCTCATTTTGGAATATAGCCAAGGACGCAATGTCTGATACGGCTGGTCGATGGGGATGATGAGGGGATATGAAAAACATTTCCACCACAATATAGCTGATTAAGAAGGAGCAAGCAGAAACAGTGCCCATTAGATATGCAAACTAACAACAGAAATTCGGGGATATTTGTCATTTGGGAGATGGGCAATCCTGACTGGAGTACGGACAATAGATATGAAACTGGTTTAGTTCATATCACGCAAAATCATTCTTCACGATAAAAACGAATTAAAAAATTGAGGGAAAGTTTGTTTTAACGCGCCTTATTTATTGCTATGTCATCAGATAGCTCGATTGTCAGACGCTGACTCAAGTCTAGGAACAAAAAGCTACATTACAGATTTGAAAAGACATAGAATTCAGCGCCTCAATAATTCACTGTGGCAAAGATTATCAAAGCACTACCATTGTTTTGCTAACGGATCCTGGGTCCACAGGAAACGAATTTATCGAGTCAGTTAGGGAGGGCGGAGAGGGTAAAGTAGTCCTTGGAAACATGAGAGGCCTTAAATCAGGCTACGAAAAAATACGGGCAAGAGGGAGGGGGTGGGCGCAAACTGAATATCCAAAGACTCCCTAGAGAGAAAAATCACGGGAAAATCATTATAAAGTTGATGAGATTGTAAAGGGTAGAAATCAGGTGAATTTTTCAAACCTGGCCGATACGGTGGTAAGGGGGGCCGCGAGTGGAGAAAAACATAGGATCAACCTACGCAACAGGCCGGGGACTTCTTCATGCAAATATCTACAGATAGTAACAATTCGGCGAATCTGGCAGAAAGTGACCAGCTTTACAGAAATGAATATCGACCTGCGATGCGACCGAGGAAATGTTTCGAACGATATTTACATACCAATCTGGGGGGAACGGCAGGGGAAAGAGTGGGTTATTTCCAAAATTTCGGAATAATGTTTTTAGGGGACCCAGAGGGACAGAGAAATTTCGAATTTGGCACATCGAGTTGCTACATATATAGGGACTATTAACGATCATAAGCAGCGATGCGCGGTACTTCAACACCTTTCACGAACGAAACGCAAAAATTTCCCTTCAAAACCGTAGAAATGGGTTGGTACGGTAAAGAATTGAAACGAGAATGACCAACTAAGAATTACTAGTCATGCGGGCCCATAGGGAAAATTGATGTCAAAGGGAAACGGAAAAAATGTTCAAAATCAATTTTCGCCTGCTATCGAGCTAGAATCTTTCATTAGGCTTCGACAATTTCGGCTAACGCAAAAGAACACCGTAACCTATTGGGTGGCAGTCGGTCAATCTCTGCCAGCTACTCGCTAGGAATGAATGTGGTGAGTTGTAGGAATTTGACACGAAGGAGTCTATGAAAATTACAGAAGGCGAGGGGGTGGGATGGAGTATGGACTTAATAAGAGACATGCGGGCGGGTTAGCGGGAGGTCGGGAGTTGATTATCTTAAAATCACAGAAAGGCCCGTATTCAGAATTGCGGATAAAATCCAAAAAGGAGCACGCGAATGGCGTTTAAGACACTGGGGAGTGAACGCTGATAGGGTATCGATAAGAAGCGTGTGGTTTCCAAGAAAGGGCCATCGGGAATAGTGGGAAAGATGAGGTTTGGTGAGAAAGTAACATTCCAAAGATATGTAAAAATGCAATACAGTCCAAAGAAAATAATTTGGAATTAAGCCGATAGGAATGAAATAGAAAAGTCCAATAGAAAGGAGGATAGGTCGGGCAGTGCGAGCATTATGGAATCGCAAATCGCAAAATTAGACTATGGTAATAAATAAATCATATCTATTGTTGTTATAAAAAATTGAAATGATGAACATATTATTTTTACCAAAGAATATCCTAAAGGATAGAAATGTATCAATAAAAAACCATATATATAAAATATGGGATAAACAGTGCTGGATGTAAGAGATGTAAAAAATAGACGAAAATCTAGTAACAATTTTTAATGTAATCATAAGATGTCATATATAGGAAATTTTTTATAAAGAACGGTGTATGTGCTGGACTGATTTAAAACCAATAGGAATGAATCCAAAAAACACTAATTTTATGTAAATGAAAGAATCATCCGTGTTTGACTAATGAGAGACCTGTAACACTAATAGTTAAATATAAAAATTTAGAACGTAATTTGGCTCAACAAAAATGAAAAACGGCGTCGCCAAAGGATCAGACAGTGACACTGACTGGATGATGCATCAAAAATAACCGAGTTCAAGAAAAGGACTTTGACAAGACGTGCTATCCGCGCGCGCGAAATTTAATGAAAAGGTCATAACAAGTATGGTATCAATTATAATCATTATCCCACCCGGACATCTATTCTGTCACTGTTGGCCACACTCAAAAGCGCCAGATGAGCGACAATAAGAAATTCCGTCACACACTTAGGTCTATGTGAAATATAACTTGAAGTTAGACAGATTAATAATTATAAACTTAAAATGAAAATAACATTTTTTACTCGATTAGAAAGAATATGTCATTATACTCCGAATGATTAATTATCCGTTTGAAATTAATAAGTTTAACTATTAGGATTAATTCGAATTTATGAATTGTAAAAATCTATTAGGAAACTGAAATTTAGGGAGATGAAATAGGTGGTTGGATTTTGATNAAAATTAACTGACAAGATTCATAATAATAAAGTCACCGGGCAGTTAAGTGTGTGCTACTGATAGCGAAAATTAAAGTCCTACAGGATTGAATAAATGTTAACCTTCATTATAACCGCAATTGAGAATATGAATTATGGTGCTAAAACGTTAAAATCAAAAAATTCAATTGATAGTTATTAAAAAATCATAATAATATCGATTCACATTTATTTCATTAGTCGCAAAAAATGAAAAATATATCCAATAGGATAGAAAAAGTGAACGATAATATAAAATATTTTTGCAAAAAATTGTTATGGTCCTTGTAGGAACGAATTATATAAAATATCAAAATAAATATTGACTAGTTTGGAACACAAATGTTCACCCAATATAGATATTAAATACTGTTTAATTTTTTGAAGGTATTATAATGATATATTCCGAAAATTTTTTTTTAAAAAACTAGGAATAGACAAAGTAATAAAGGTGAAAAAGTAAGCACCATAAACGAAATAGGGCCTAAGAAATTATATAAATTATTTTGTGAAAAAATTTAAATGTAAAACCCTATTCATAATTTTCATTATAAATTGTCAATAATTAATCTATGTGAAGAAATTTAAAATTTCAAATTTTATTTTTTTAATTTTATTTGATATAAAATTCTGTATTATTTGCCATAAATCTTAAAATTATCATTGAAAAATGAGCTATGTTAATAGAATAAATTTCAGGCCGTGGGTTGTATTATAACAAACTTCTGCCCTTAGACTATATTGATTTAAATAATGCTTGAATAATGTCAATACGTGTCATATGATGTTAGCTATTACGAAAGTAATGTCCTTAACACATGAAACAAAGTTCTATCTACGATTATAGGGTAATTAGTAACTAATAATTATGGTGATCAATTACTAAACCCAGCAGGACATGAATATAAAAATAAAATGCTCGAAATATTATTCAGAAAAGTCCAAATAAAAACATATCTAAAACAAAAATATTTAGAGGAGCAGGTGAAATACCTGAGATATTCTTACTACTTGCTGCAGAAAGACTGGGAAAACATGAAACCATCAAAAATCACGATAGAAAATCGAGAAAAATTCGAAGAAAAGTTGAATTATATGGCGGAAGGAGATCATTATCAAGAAATGATAAACATGTTTCGTCGACTGAAAGTACAAAACGGTTCCTTTGCCAATAAAGACGATTCTATCCTGCCGAACTTGTGGTTAGAAAATCACATTGACAAAGTGATATTGAACACGCAGGAACAAGCTCTATTTGACCCACCAGCGGAAAACATGAAATGGCCAATAGGACTGAAAAATGACAAGAACGCACCAGATTCCTTCGAAAATCAAAATAGGTCCGATAAAGCGTGGACTTATCTGGATCCGGTAGGACCGGGTACAAGAATACCAACTACAGGGGCTGTAACCACAAATATCGCTCATTTTTTGGGAAATATAGCGCAAGGACACAACTTCGATTATGGCCTGGTCATATATATGGATATGAAAACTTTTCCACCCACAAATAGGATTAAGAACGGAGCAGCAGAAAGCAGTGCCCATTTAGACAGTGCAAATAGCAACCAGAAATTCGGGGATATTTTGTCATTTGTGAAATTCGATCCTGATGGAGGTACTGAACAAATAGATATGAATACATGGTTTAGTTCATACAACGCTAAATCATTTTTCAATAAAAACGAAGTTAAAAACATCGATCGAGAAAAGTTTTTAACAGCCGCCATTTATTGCATCTGTCAGTCTCGGTTATCGCGATCAGACGCGAACTTAAGCTATGAAAAAGCTAAGTTACAGAATTCGGAAAAAGACATAGATTCTGCGGCCCAACTGATTCATTTGTGCAAAGATTATCAAGCACTAGCCAGTTTTGCTAACGATCTGGGATCCACAGGAACGAATTTATCCATCATAAGTCCCAGTAAAGTAGCCTTTGGAAACATGATGAGGTTCTTAAACAGGCTAAAAAGAAAAATACCATCAAAATTCGCAAATTGGAATACCAAAGACGTCCTAGAGAGAAAAATCACGGAAAATCAATTAATAAATGTTGATGACGAATTTAAAGTAGAAATAGGTGAATTTTTCAAACCTGGCCGATACGGTGGTAAGGGGGGCCGCGAGTGGAGAAAAACATAGGATCAACCTACGCAACAGGCCGGGGACTTCTTCATGCAAATATCTACAGATAGTAACAATTCGGCGAATCTGGCAGAAAGTGACCAGCTTTACAGAAATGAATATCGACCTGCGATGCGACCGAGGAAATGTTTCGAACGATATTTACATACCAATTAGCAACGGCAGGAAATTTATTTCCAAAATTCGGAAAATGTTTTACACCCAGAGGACAGAATTTCGAATTTGGCACATACAATTGCTACAATATAGGGACTATTAACGATCATAAGCAACGATGCGCGGTACTTCACCACCTTTTCACGAATGAAACCAAAAATTTCCCTTTCAAAACCGTAGAAATTTTGGTACCGGTAAAAATTGAAAATGAGATGACCACTGAGAAATTACTAATCACTGCCCCCATTCACGGGAAAATATTCAAGGAAAACGGGAAAATTCAAAAATCAATTTCCTCTATCGAAGCTATATCTTCATTAGCTTCGACAATTTCTGCTAACGCAAAAGAACACCGTAACCTATGGGCAGTCGGTCAACTGCCAGCCACTTCGCTAGGAATGAATGTAGTATTTAAATACTTGAACGAAGAGTCTATGAAAATACAGCCGAGCATTTATAATGGGCTAATCAGAGACCATACGGGTTACGAGGTCATGGAGGTTGATTATCTAAAATCACAGAAAACGGCCCGTATCAGAATTGCGGGCATAAAGTACCAAAAAGGAGACGAATGGCGTTTAGACCCTGGGGATGAACCTAGAGGTATCGTAAAGCGTGTGTTTCAAGAAGGGGCCATCGGTAACAGTGAAAATATTTTGGTGGAAAAAAGTAACCAATTTCATAAAGATTGTATAGCAATACAGTCAAGAAATAATTTGGAACTAGCCGATAGGAATGAAATAGAAAAGTCCAAATTGGAAAATATACCATTTGCAGCCATTATGGAATCGCAAATCGCAAAATTGGATACAGGTAATAAAAAACATATCCTTTTGTTTTATAAAAATGAAATGTATGAACATATTATTTTTACCTTGAAATCCTAAAGGATAGAATGATTAATTAAAAAACCATATAAAAATATGTCGGAAAACAGCTACTATGTAGAGATGTTAAAAATAGAGAAAATCTAATATACAAATTTTTTAATTAACATAACATTTTATATATAAAAATTTTTATAAAATATTGTTATGGTGCTT
>SCLH01000072.1:0-35148 GCA_004367855.1 Oikopleura vanhoeffeni | reverse complement strand
AGAGATGATTTGAGATAACACACCACTATCCTATTAACTATGTTTTCTCCCTGCTAAATAGAGCATCCATCAATTGAAATACCAAGTAACCTGGCAACCTACTGATTCCGAGAATCCTGCAAAGCCTAGGATAAAGGATAGGAATTGGCAAATAAATTTGTCAAAAAAAGCATGAAAAAATGTTACTGCATCTTTAAGATACTCGATTTTTTATAAGTATTTTTTTCAAAATTCAACTTAAAACATTGAATTGGTTAAATTTAAAGCCACTAAAATTAAAAAAACTATCGGGTTGAAACGTAATCAGCAATTTTCTATGAGTGTTTCTAGAGCTTTCGTGTTGAGCCGTATTGTTTGAAAAAATCGAAACTTTGTTTTCGAATTTTATTTCATCAAATGTGTCTTAATAAAATCATCTTGTTGGAGTTAGGTTGAAATTCAAAAAGTGCCTGAGATAGATGTTTTGTATTGTGCGAGATAGCTTTTTTAAAAAAAATCTTTAATCAGAATTTGTATGTTTTCAAAGAGAAGATAGTTTTCCGACGAATATTGCCAAAACGTGTATATAACGAGAAATATGCGAAATTTTAAAAATGCCTAAACATAAAACCTAGGAGGCCGATAGGTTTTCATCCTTCTGGTGCTCAGGTCCTCGTTGTGTCGCTCTATGATAATTAAAAGACTCAAGTTTTCTGTATCCTGGGTGTCGGAATATGCTAGTTTAATGAGTTTTGATGTTATCCTTAAGTTAAAAAGGGTGGGAATTAATGTTCCCGTAATGATTAATATGTTTGATATGTTACTGATAATATTTTACTGTGGTTTTTGTATTTTGTGAAGTTCTAGTCTTTAGGATTGAAATATTTACTTAGAACTTTTATGTTTTAATATGAACTTGAATCTTAAGTGGGTGGGTGAGTAAAAAATTCTGAGTTCACTTGGCCGAGTTATAAAATATTGTTAATCTATATTCGGGGAGCGCAGAAAGTGTAAACCCAGCTGAGTTGCTGAGTTTCATGTCTGGGGCTGTTGCCCAGACATTTCCCGAAGTCGAGCTGTGGCTCTGATTTAATAAATAATAATCGGATTCTAGAAACATTAAAGTCAATTATGTTATGAAATTTCATACACGACTTTGTCTGTTATTATCTTTTCATAACATAAAAGACTCAGTTTCTTATCCTGGCGTGTCGATCTGCATAGTATACCTGTCTTTTGGATTACTATGCTATAAGCGACTACATGGCTAATATTGGTGCCTTTAATGTGAGCAGGTACTCATTTTCAGCCCCCAATATTAGTTGTCGTGATTGGTTTTTTTGTAGTTTTTGAATTTATTTACATATGGCAAGTTTTGGATTTCATAATTTTAAGATTTGTTAGTAAATTTTCAGTCCTAATGTTATTATAAATTTTTTTAATGTTATTTATACAGTGTATTTTTTAAGTAAATAGTAGTAACATGAGAAGTCATAACTGAGGTGCATCTCGTCATCGTTATTATTGTCTTATGGGTTTCGATCAATGCAAATTATTAATCTCACGTGCAATATAACCACCCACACTGGGGTTATATCAGTTGTTGTGAAGGTCAGACGTTACCCATTTTAAGTTTTCGGGCGTAGTTGGTCTTGCTTTGAAAAGGCCTTTTCTAGATTTGCCATAGCCGTACATTATTTTGTGGCATTAATGCTAGTAAAAAATAACGTTCGTGTCTGCTAAGGTTGGTTTAAATCTAGTTAGTCGGGTAAGAAAACTACTTATCCTTATTTTCAGTTATATAATGAAAGGCTGCTTTAGCTTTTAAAATTTTAATGCGCAGATCATTGCCATGCATATTTTACAGCTTTCACGCATTTTCTATATTTTTGTCTAATCATATAGATTATCTCTCTTAATGGTCTCTGAAATATTGAAATGTGGTCAGACGTCAATGACGTCTCTTTCAAATAATTCAAGTGATGAATTTTCCTTAGCATGTTACAATTTTATGTTTTGCTTAGCCCAGCATCTGCAAAATTACCGTCAAGTTTCCTTAGTATCGAACGAAGTTCTCATCCTCGATGACTCAGTTATAAAAGAGAGTTCTTTTATCGCATAGATATTGTCTGGTTAAAATCTTTGGACTCGCATTTTGTTGCATCATACAGATTTTACCAACGGGTATCTTAAATTGATTGAAATTCTCTATTTCATCCAGCCAAAATGTCCAAACTTTTTGGCGTTTCTGAAATATTTCCTCGAAGTCGGTGTCTTGCGGTTGGATGCCCTAACTATGAGATGTGCGATTGGGATCCCTGTACAGGTCGACAAATGCGTTAGACCCGGCATACCTATGATAGACTATATTTCCAGTGCTAAAAATATTTTATTAACATTTTAATTTCATTTTTTAGAATGAGAAATTTTACAGTTTTAATGGATAAGTAATTCAATCCTATCGGATATTATAATTTTAATTGTATATATTTATTATGAAAACAAACAATAATTCGCTTCAATATTCTAGTTTTTAATGGAAATGGTTTTTCTGCAAAAATTGATATTAATATCAATTGGCTAATCATTTCTTATTACAATTTAAATTTTCTAATTTGATTTTGTGAAGTTGTAAACAATTCGTTAATTCTTCGAATCTTAATTAAATTCTAACCTTTGATCAAAATTTCGTCTATGTTGTTCTATTAATTTCGGTTTAATATTCCACGAAATTATTGTTTTTGAACGGCCTTTTGGTATATTTGGTGTATTAGTTACAGTTTGCTACGTAGTAATTGCTGTCTATCTCTGGGCCCTCTCTTTGAATAATTCTGTCAAGGTCATACGGGTTTGTCTTAGAAGGACATTCTAAAAATATTTTTTCAATTATGTGAATTATTTGTTTTGAAAAGAGTAAAAAGTTGGTTTTTTCAACTCTAATTTTTATCCTATTAATTAAAAATCAAATAACGCTAAAGTTTTATATTATCAAATTATACCAAATTCAAGAATTGAGAGATCCTTTGTACTTTTCTCAGATTATATCATTTCATAGCAAAGAACCATTTTGACTAGTCCCATGGTCCAGTTGAAGAAACACAATGATGTTTCTGTGTTACTTATACCTGCTATAACCTTCGCTTTACAACGCTATTTCTGCCACTCTGCGAGCTTTTGCCTCAGTTTTGCCTTCGTTGTCTACCTTTCTTTCCATATGTGATATACAAGCTAGCGTGGATGCTTTGTTAAATATTTTTGATGATTTTATATTAAATTCACTTTTTAATTTTTAAAACATTTTAATTATTGTTCACGTCCAGATTGTTTTGTTTGAGCTTAACTGTAATTTGCTCTTTTTTCAGTCCTAAAGGTTTGTTTTATGAACTTTAGTGAGACTGATAACCCATGACCTCCCGGTTTAGTTTGGTGATTAATATCGCTCCTCTTGAGAAAAAGATAAGGTCCACCTACCGATTGCCGGACAAAAAGTTATAAAATCAAGCATTAATGCTTAGTCTTTTTCGTCAACTATACCAAGATTCCATACAATTACGTTAATTTTTTGCACACATCATGTTAGTTAAAATCTCAGCTTTAATGGAGGGCCCAAGAGCTTGGTTCTGTTAAACATTGTCCTTGCAAGTTTGTTTGACAGTTTTCTTGAGTTTTTGTCTGACTATCTGGAGTCTTTTGAATAATCTTTAGGAACAATATTTGACCTAGTACTTCATAACCATCATCACATTAGACGATAAGGTTACAGTTATTGTATTCTCTTTTGACCCATTTTCAAAATTCCAGTAACTTTTCAGACGTTAGGTTGTATTTAATTTTCTTCGCTTATAAAAATTTTTACTAACGATTGAGTTGTTTCCAGCGTATTCGCCATAAACGATTATCATGATATCGATCATCTCGTTTGACTTGTCTTGACATTATTGTTTCGCGAAACTTAATTTGTCTGAATATTTCTATAATTAGTTATTTGTTAAATCAAACATAAAATTTTTGTAATTATTTTTATATATTCAATTCCTTGTAGGATTATCAGAATTTAAGCACGGTTACTAATAATCTAATACATTAGATTTTCCTCCTGGTCTAATGATAATTGCCAGCAAACCATAACAAATAATTTTGTTTATCAAAATGTTTTTCTGTTTGGATAATTTAGTTTTGCTCTTATTTTTATATCTCCGTTTGAAATTTTTTGCCAGCAATTTTAAATAAGTTTTTTATAGGAAAATCTAATGTTTTCTTGATACAAGTGGCTAGAAATCGTTAAATTAAAAAATCGGACTTTATTCATAATATTTCATCACGCCAATTTCGTTAAGCTGAGACTGTTCATTTCTGAAAAACAATTCTAGATTATCTACATAAATTAAATTATTATTGATCGCTGGTTATATCATTGGAATATGATTTCAATCCTATAGGATTTTGATGGTTAAATATTAATTTTTCAGCTAATATTACTTTGATTATTCAATCCTACAACGGTTTATTCCATCATTTAACGATTATTGCCTCCTCGAAAGTTGCCTCTAATATTGGCTTATTCTGTATCTGTAAGTTTTGTTGTCTATTGGTTATTTTGATGATTCTGTGATTGATTTAAATTTGGGTTCTGAAATCCTGATTTTCCCTGATCCCCGTAATAACGGTTTTGGCGAAAATTGCGCTGATTGTTATAAGGAGATTATATTGATTAATCCCCGATAAGCTGGTCTACGTTGAAAATTTCTGTTATTTGCGTCGAAAATTTTGTTGTCTATAATTTCCCCGTGTTTACCTTGACCCCGAAAAGTTGGTTTTTCGAAATTTAGTAGAATTTTGAAATGTAGTTTTTTGAAGTCAACCTTTTTCTTTTGTTGGGCTTCAATTAACTCACGGGGTTTATCTGAGGCAGGCAATTCCTTGCCTTTTTCATTTCAGGGTTTTTCATGCAGATAGTTATCGCACTAATATAGCTAATTGGGCGCTGAGGGTTAAGTAAATCATACATCATCTGGGAAGATCCCAACGACTTACAGATTCCTTATTGGTCTCAATTCGTCCGATAACGACGTTAAATTTTTTATAATGTCGATCGTTGGAAGTATAGTGTCCCGATATTCTTTGAGTAACTCAATGTACTGGGTCCATGCGCATTTTAATCAATTGTCACAACGTGTCAGAAAGCGGACAAAAATGAGGGCTACTGCCTCTGGCTACGTTTCATTGGCTGATAATCGTCTGCCTCGGCTGACTGAATCTCAAGAAATGTTTACCCCCTTTTTCTATAACTAAATCGTTATTTCCCTCCTTTAGGATCTTTTTACAATTTCCTCAATGTCCTCTATTTTGTCCATCATTTTAATCTTTTTGTCCTGACTATCGGCTCTTGCCTTAATGGTCTTATTTAGCCAGTCCTCTAGCTGAGGTCTTGAAAGATCATTCAAATTTTCTGATCTTTCTCAGATAGTTGTTGATTATTAGCTTCTGTCGCTAATAATATTGTAATGGGCTCTGTATCGAAATACGCATTTTCTTTTTCTAAAATTGGTCAGTTTGGATTTTTAGACGTTCCATATTCGCGTCTCATAATTCCCAATTCCGATTGGTAAATTGCAAATCTATGATCTGTCTTGAATTGAGCTACTGGCCTGCATTTCTAATAATCTTCATTTGACGCTTCAATGACATAGTTGTTCTTGGGAGCCATTTTTGATGATGATTTATGATCCGTTGTCAAGTCGTGGTGTACTATTAGCATAATTCAGTCCTAAGGATGACATTATTGACTCGCTATCATAACCGATAGTTGTCTAAAATAAAGTAAATATTATTTCATTTTTTCGATTAAAAGTGTGGTTTTATCAATTGATAATATTTGAAATAGTGTTCTGTCCTAATAGGATATTATATCGCTGGTTGTTAATACAAAATGAAATCTATTTCTATTTTTGTGAGTGAGTCAATTTTCTCCAAACACACTCTCAATTTGTTCAAGTCGTCTTTAATAGACTTGTTATAGTCATATTTTGAGATATCTTCACATTTGCAATTGCCCCATTATCTCAGAATATATTATGTTATTAGAGCAATAATAAATTCGTAGTACCTCACTTATTTTCATTCTATAATAATAAGGGATTATTTTACAAATTATTGCGTTAATTTATATTAAATGTTACATTATATAATATTTATAGCTTTATTCATTTTTAGGTGTGTCACCTTCATAATCATTACAATATTCTGATACAATATAACTATGAAATAAAAATTTTTCTTTATCATTTCTGAATGATATTTCTATCGCTGGATTTGATTGTCGCCATTGTGATATTTTGTCAAATTTGATTTAAAAATGTAATCGAGGTTAAATTCATGATGTCTCTTCTATTAAAACCAAGGATCTAGTTTCATTCTATAATTTTTAATAATTGAAGTTTTTGTCCTATAGTCGAAAATAAATTACTTTGAGTACTAATTATTGATTAATAATGCAGTATAATGCTCCACTTTTATCATTTTAACTAGAAAATCATTATTAATAGTTCTTTTCTTAGATGGTATCAGACTTGCTACATTTACTTTATCGTCTATTCTGCAAAGTATAGAAGTTTTCGGTCTGTGGCGCGACAAACAGTGTAATTCACTGAAAACGTGAAAAAATTAAGCAAAATTTGTTTCTTAAATTATATAGGTGACTAGCTGCAATATGTGCTAATATTTTAGGTGGGAAACAATACAATTTTTCATATACTGGTGGTATTTTTGATAAGAAATTAGTTCCTAGGATTGTGCTTCTTTGAAGCGGCTATAATAACGTATACATCTATTGTTAGTAAAGTTAGCCATACAGTCTATATCTGGTTTACCAAATATTGACAGAATTATTTTCCATGATTCGTCAGAAATAATTTCCTCTTTTCAAATCTATCATCTAGAGGCTTCATCGGCCTCTTGTATATCCGTGGTTACGTGTTGAATGGAAAAAATACAGTTTAATTCTATGGCTAATTTATTTATGATCAGTATTTCTTTATTTAATTCTGGTATTTTACTACCTTTAAAGAAGTGAGTACAACTGTCATATTGTCGCACATGAAAGTTATGCGTTTATTTTTAATTCGATCTCTATTGGTTAAAATGTAGGCTTTAATCGCTATAGCCTCCTTTTATATTGATGTGTCTATGTTGATCATTTTTCTCCCAATAAAAGTACGTTCGGACCATCAAGGTCGACCCACCTCCAGCCATATTACTGGCATCGGTGGAAACTTTATATCTTTTAATTTCTCTGTATCAGAAATTTTATTGTACCAGCTCTAGTGGTTTTTAAGGTTTTCATGTCTTTGTCAGACCAAATTTCGAGCTCTTCCTTTAAATAGTCCGTTACTTTTACGATTTTATCATGACTTTTCTCAGCCGTACATATTATTTCTGTAATTTTACGAATATATAGTTGCATATTGGCTTAACTAGAAGGAATGAACACATTTTTCCTCTCAATTTTTCCAATGTTTTAGCTTCACTGATTTTGAATTTTTTATAATTTCTAACTCCTGTTGGAATTTTTCCCATTTTTCCTTAGGAATTGAAATAGTTTCAGACTCGTACAAATATTGAAGCCCAGAAATTAATTTGTTTTGAACAAATAAAAAGTGCTTTTCTTTCTAGATATAAAGCCTCCTGCCGCTATCATTGCTATCACAGGTGAGATATGCATTTTTGGGGCTAATTGCCACTTTTAATTAATTCAAAATCACTATCGGATAAGTCTTTTCTCAACAGTTAATCTATCGTCCAAGTACAGGACACTGGTATGCCATGTTGTCTTAAAAAACTAACTGCGCAGTTATTCAATAGTTGAAAGTCTGCAGGAACCCGGGCGATACGAACGCTGCCCCTCTGAAGCAAAAATAAAATTTCCCCATCTTGAAATGCGTCATATTTCAGATTCCTTATCTAAATGGGCTTGTAAAAAACCTGATGAATCGTCAAATTTGACAAATATCATTTTTGTTAATAAATAACAAACTATCCTGTAGGGTATCTAAACGCACGGAACTGTATAGGACTGTGTGTTTTAAATGAGCCCCCATCAAAGCACACCGAAATTTTTTGAATTTGGGTTATATGCTAAGACCAAACTGGTGCGAATCTTAGAGTCTATTTCATTCATTTCCTATAAATTTATTGCCCAGAGGAGATCCATTTGATCAATTGATCATTTATGATTCTACGTTCTTAATAAATGATTAGAATTTTCTTGAATAAAATTTCTCTTTGGTTAGAGTACTTTCACTAATTCTAATCCTAGTTGGATAATGAGAGTAATGTTTAAAGTGTGTCCGTCTTAATTAATGGTTCGCCTTTTTTAAGTCCTAAATTTTTGTGTAGCAATGTATGTTTCATTTTTTATTGAATTTGTCGCTAATCTATAAATTATTCTATTTCGTTTAAATGGGCGGGCTAATTTTGGTGGAATATATGATTTGGTTATCAAAAATACATATCCCTGAGGTTATGTGTTTGTATGCAATAAATTTAGTTTTGTTACAAGGTAAGCTATTTATGAAAATTGCCATATTTTGGGAAAACCTCCGAAAATACCGCTTGAAATCTGTTTCTAATCTAAATTTAAGTTATTCCACAATGGTAATTTTTCATTCCTATAGATTTGTCAAATCGTTTAATAAGCTTTCTGAATATTCCTCCCATTCTTTATGGGTGTATGGATAGTTTAACAACTTACATCATAAGTGCAAGCTGTAACGGGTTCTAGGTTTGGTATATCGAATTTATTATCATATTTACCGGCTTTGTAACACTCGCCAGCTAATTTATCAACGTCTTGCCAGGTTTACTTATATCATTTATTCTAAATATATTATAAAAATTTTAATTAATGTAATCGTTGTCCTTATAATTTTCATACAAAAAAAAATAAAGGGTAATGTTAATGCTGAGAGTTTTGCCCAAATTGAATTTTAATTTCAATTGACCTTATTTTATTTAAATTTTTTAAGGTTAATTTAGAATATCTCATTAGGTTTTTAGTGTTTATGTCCATAAAATCAATATATATTTTTTCTGATGAGAAAATATTTGATTAATAATTCTATCCTATCGGATTATAAGTTAACAATATGAGTTCACTCCTATAGAAATTATGTAAATTTTTATCTATAATCTTTTATTCCAAATTTATCCCAGATCGAATTCATGTTCACTTAAGGTTAATTGCATATTCTGCATCTGCTCTTGTTCATATAAATGTTCGTTTTGCTCTCTATCCCTTATAGCGTCAATAGTAGCTGCTAACATATCCTCATTCGTAGTATGAGCTCCATGTTAAATAAAATAAGAGATCCTCCTTTCATTTTAACATGAGCTGGGATTTTAGCATAGTATTTGCCCATAATGAATATCAGTTTTAATATTCATTTATCCAAATGGCGTTTTCTCTAGTATTATAGCCATTGATATGATACGATATTGTCAATTTTACCGATAAGTTGATTAATCATATTATGCGAGAATTGGTCCTAATTCATAAGAGAGGTATTTTAGAATTGATGATAATTTTGTCCAGTTAGTAAAAATTATCTCTTCTTTTCAAAATTTGTTAAGATTTACGAAATTTTTTCGACATTTAAAACCCTTCTTAAGGACACTACCAATATACGGTGAAAATATCAGTCATATTTATATCATTAAGGAACTCGATAGTACCGTCCTGTTTTCTAGGATAGTCTCCTGGCCAGTTACTCGTGATCACATCACACAGAGTAAGATATTAAGTCTATCGGTGTGTCATGTCCAAAAGTTTTCTAGCCGTGTAAGCGATGTTAGTAATACTGAAGCAATTAACAATAGGGTGAAAAAGGAACTCTAAGGTAATCTAACCATTTCCTAGCCAATGATAGTGACACGTCAAAATCATCAGCCGATTTTATTGATGGACTATATAGGCCATTATTTTTCACACCATGGTCAGGTTTCTTCGTGAAACTACATCCGCTCAGCGTACGCTAAGTTCGGATTGTATAGTTCTCCGAGTCAAAATTTGTCTCATTTATGTAAGGGATAATTGGAAATTACGATCCCGGGATAAATTTGAAGGTTCCTGGCTGGTTAACTCGTAGGCAGCTTGATTTATTGATTCATTATCAAACTCGCACGAACTAGACTCCATTATCCTGATTTTGACAGTCTTAATGAGAAAAAATTATATTATTTTTATAATACTATTGAGTATAAAATATTATTTTTGTTTTAGTAATTCTATCCTATAGGATTTGTTAATACAGTATAATAAATTTTATTTTTTAAATGCGAGGTATGGTTAACATATCCTCTTCCCATTTTATTTTGTCCTCTGCAAATCTGGTTGTGCCTAGCATTAGCTTTTCTAGCTGGTCACAAAAGATTTTGCGTGTGGTTCTATTTCTGGTATCTCATTAGCCAGTAGTCAAGATTTTTCATTATTTTACCACGAAATAACTCTTCTAGAACGTTTAAGATAAATGCCGATATTTTCCCACCGACTGGTTGAATTAAGGCACGTTTCAGTATGTAACCTAATTCCTTTAAGGACAGACGTATTATATTTAATACGTTATGCCATTCTGTTATGCCCAGATTAGTTATTTGCGCCAAGGCTTTCAAAAAACATAGGCCCGTCGCAGACTAATTTATTTAACTCTGGTCACGTCATTTTTGGTGAACGTAACCTCGGTCATCTGATCCGTGATAACATAAGTCGGCAACTTCATATTTAATGTAGGGTCATTTAATACGAAAGTTGAGTTATTTCTGAATACAAGAATGATCCTTCTGCGCTACTGAAAGATAATTGCGTACAAATGGTCTAGGAAATTCCATTCTGAAAATTTTGTAATATTTTAGTTTTTCTTATAAAATTTCGCCTAATAAATAAAGTTTTTGTAATTATTTTTGTCCATATAAAAATGATTTTTATCAATTATTTTTTCCTATAAACGAAGTTTTATAATTTTGATAAGTTTTATAGATTTTGAGTCCTTTTTGTCTAATATTTTACTTATTCTCAAAAAATTTTCATTCCTATAGGATAATAATATGTAATGTAATTCTTCCTAATAGGACAGTGAAGTAAGTTAAAAGTTATTTATGTAATTTATTTGCTAAATTATAATTTCTTCGAAATTCTGCATAATCTGATAATGTGTTGTGCTCGATGGGTATGTCCTATGTTCTTTCTTTATTGTTACGTGGTCAAAAACCCGTGCATAACTGTCATAATCGATCGTTTCTGCCGGATCTGTTGGGGAATTAATTGTTTTAATTGGATCTTCACTATCGGATTGAAATAACTGGTTGTGTGTTCTGTGGTGCAAATTATATAATTCTGATTCCTCTTGGTCCTCGTCTAAATTATTTTTCTTAATAATTTTCCCATTAAATAACCCAACAGATGTTCCACTATCTCCGAATCGTTGGTTAATTTTCGGTATATATTGTTTGTTTTGGGATTTTGTTTTATTACCATTTTCAATGTAGTAAGGGAATTCTTTACGGGCCACGCAATTTGTCATTATGTCCTTGGGCAAGTCAATATCTGCATATGATGCTGATTTGAGTTTTGGCAATTTTGCTTTGCCCCATTTAACATTGTTTGTGACCACAATTCTTGAGATTTTGCCACGGACAATAGGAGTAGTTCAATTGGGTAATGGAGGTTGGTTTTAATTCCATTAATTTTTCCAAAATCAACGAATTTCTTTGTTGATTATTCGCGGGACCTGGCACATTAGGCATAGTGCTTTTAATTTCAATCCTAATGGTAGGGTATCGGCGGAATGTCTGTTAGTGCAAAAATGCAATACGACATTCCTCAATTAGGTTGAGGCACATAGGGACCTGGGTTTATCATATTTTGTAAAATTTTGTCCAGGAATTCAAGACTCTATCGGAACTGCAATTGTTTGTAATACACTGGGTCCGGGTTTTTTCCCCATAGTGGTTTCACAAGTATTTTAACAAATGTCACTTATTGGTTTTACCATAAGTGAAATTGTTAATTTTCATTCCTAAGATTTCGCATAAGACTAGTCCTATGATAGAATCTCCATTCTCGATAGCACTTGCGAGCCTTGAATTATTTCTAGGGAATTAAGATCCCTTGTTTTTTAACCAAGTTTTCATTGGTTTTATCCCAAATATATGGAAATCTACCAGCTGTTTTTGAAACTGGTTTTAATAGCATTTCCAGCACAATTTTCAGCTTTTTTCTTCGCTGTTTATACGAAAATTTTGTACTTCGTTCATTTCTTTTGATAATGTCGCCACTACCATTTTTAATGATGCGAATTGTGAGTTTTTTTGAAAAATATTTCGAAAATTTTCAATACGGCTCATGTTTTCGATTCCTGAGTATTAATAGATCTATTTTTGTTCTACTCAGTAATTTTCACTCCTAACTGGATGTATTGACTAGTGGTGCCATAAGGACTTAATATTGTCATTTTCAAAGTCCAATATTACTGGTCATTGTTATCGCTGCACATTCTGTATCTAATCCATGAATTCGTGCAAAATTTTTAAGGTTAATTTCAATATAAGTATTATTGATATATTTGAGTCCTTAACGAATTTATCCACGGTTATCCGCCGTGTAGTGCAACTGATTTTCCATTATGCCATATACATGGCGTAACATTGCTTTTGGTCTCTTTAATTTCATAAGGTCTGAGACCTCACTTTTCTCATTCTCAAAAATTTCATTTTGAGATTCAATACATGAGTTCTCATCAATTTCTAGGGTTCCCCTTCCGATTCATGGTCCTGAAAGTCATTCAATCCTGTAGGATCGATTTCCATTTCAGATGGTTAATCAACATGGCATCGGCGACTACATTTCTTACTAAGTTTTTCAGCCTTCATGATTTTAACCGTTTTGATACGAATTTTCGCTACTTTTGTTTTGGGCTCCCATGTCCTAATAAGTAAAATTTAATTATAAGGACGCTATTTAAATTAATTAATCATAATAGAATTTAAATGTTTGATATATATATAATGTCCTATAATAATAAAATCACCTGGGTAATTTTGTATCAAAAATTAAAATTATTATTTTTGTGTTATTTTTGAAAATATCGAAATCTTTTTCATCTTTTTCTAATCCTATGAAAAAAATTACCCGGAATGACTTCAATATTCGCAAGCAAGTATTCGTCAAGAAAAATAGACATTACTCTACTCCTACTCGAATAAATTTTGTATATAAATTTACTCAAAAGAAGTCTGCTAACCTGCGAATCTTGTAGTCGTCCCATCCTGTAAGAAAAAAATTAAAAATAATTTGAAAAATAGATATTTTTCTAAAATTAGAATTTGTTTTAATTTTGATCATTACACCTAATTGTTGAAAGAAAATTTATAAATGTTTGACTTACTTTCTAAAGCTCTAATTCGAAAATAAATACTTAAAAAATAATTTGATCTTGATTCAAAAATGAAATTTTTGAATGAGGCTATTATGAAATAATATTTTTTCGTTCAAAAATTTTTGTTTGATCTAGAGACTTTAGTATTCATCATTTTCTTGTCCTTATAGGGTTTGTGCCGAAATATGGGCACCTGTTGTTTTGTCGGTTAGTCTAGGCTGTCCGACATAACAGACATTTTCCTGTTGTGCAAAACTGAATTAAAATCTTAATATATGGAAAAATTTTTAACTATTATCATTGGTTGATATTAAATATTGAATGCTTTGAATACTAATCAGTAAAGCTCATGCAATTGATTACGAGGTTTTTCAAATTTATCTATAGAGAAATTGCTCAGTAGATTCATTCGATAATTTTTAATTTAGGATAATGTTTGTTTATTTATCTGTTTGAGTGTTTTTAAGGCGGTGAGTGATAATTTTGCTAAAGGCAGTATATAATAATTGAAGATAATTCATTCCTACAGGATTTATTTTTCGTCAAAAGTAGCATTTATGCTTCGACGAATCGTTTGTTCCAGACATCGGCCACCGATGAAATCCTGGTATTTATTTCTTTCTTCCAGAAATCAGTCACTAAAATATTAGTTAAATCTCTATGATTGATAATAATGAAGTTTATTTGATTTTTTATTCTTTATCAGAATAAATATGTATCATATTTTAATTAAATCAAATACCATAAATGGTTGTTTGAATTTGATATTCCAAGAATACTAGTTCTTTCCTATTAGGTGTATATTTTAATCATGTCAACAAACAAACCGACATATTTAATACTAATTTTTAGTTAGTTGTTTTACTTTAAATTCATAAGTCAAAATGGTTCAATGATCCTATCGGATAGAATTCTGCTAAGTAAAAGGATACAATATTAGGTTTTTTAACTGTTTCGACCGATTTTTATGTTACTAACCTAAGTGTGTCACAAATTTTTATTGTCTCTTCATCTGCGTTCGAGCTGGCCAACAGGACTGCGACTGAGGTGGTGATATGAATATAATTTATACCATTTTTTGTATGACCTTTTTCGTAATTTGCTGCCGATAATAATCTAGTCAAGTCTTTCTTGAATCGATATTTGGTCATCATCCAGTCAGGTACTGTCTGATACTTTTCTCGCCCAGTTTTTCATTTTAATGAATGCCAAATTTCGTTCTAAATGTTATTTTAATTAGTACTTATAAGACCCGTCTCGTGAGAAGCTTAGTTTTTTATTACAAAATAAAAGTTAATTTTGTGAATTCATTTCCTACTGGTTTTTCAAATTCTAAGCGCCATAACATTATTTTTTAATTGATATTGTATAAAAAATATTTAAGTTATCAAAAGTTTGTATAATAATTATTCTAACAAATATATTAAAATAAAAATTTTAGAACGTAATTTGGCTTTCATAAAAATGAAAAACTGGGTCGAAAAAGGAATCAGACAAGTACCCGACTGGATGATGACAAAATACCGATTCAAAAAGGATTTGACCAGACTGTTATCCGCCGCAAATTATGAAAAGGTCATACAGAAGTATGGTATAAATTATATCATATCGCCACCGCAAGTTGCAGTCCTGTTGGCCAGCTCAAATGCAGATGAGGCGACAATAAAATTCGTCACACACTTAGGTTAGTGAAATTGAACATGAATTAAATAATCGAAAAATTAGAAACTTAAAATTGAATATACAATTTTTTAACTCGATAAAAAGAATATCATGAATCAATGATAACTTATCTGTGAAATTATCAAGTTTTAACCTATAGGATCATTGAACTATTTAACATGCAAAAATAGATTAAAAAACTGAAATATAAGGACTAAATATGTCGGTTTATTTGATTGACATGATTAAAACATACACCAAATAGGAAAGAATTAGCACTCTTGAATATCAGATTCAAACAACCATTTATGGTGCTGTAAAATAATTAAACGAATTATTATACGAAATTTTCATTTGAGGTCAAAAAATAAAAATTAGAATATACTGAGCAAAATTTTAATATAAAAATCTAATTATGATATTTTAGTAACTGAATTCTGGAAGAAACGAAATAAATATCAGGATTTCATCGGGGCCGATGTCTGGAACAAAAGATTCGTCGGAGGTCAATAACAATGCACTACCTGTTGGACGGGAATAAAGTTAAAATCTGTAGGAATTGGATCACACTTCAATTATATTAAGAACTGCTCTGGTCGAGCAAAATATATTCACTCAGCGCCTGAAAAAGTCAAAACAGATAATAAAGCAGAATATTGAAAAGACAAAAAATTAAAGCATTTATTTAAAATGTATTACTGATGAACTCAATAGATAAATATTCGAAAACGCTAGTGGATTCTCTGCATGAGCCTTTACGTTTAACGGGCAGTTTAAAAATTTTTTGTATTGTTTTGAAAAATCAAGCGAAAGATAACTACTTCAAGAAAATCTAATATTTCATATGCCTTAATAAAACTTTCCATATATTAAGAGTTATTATAGTTCTGTTTTCAACAGAAAATGTCTGTTATTGTCTGACAGCCTAGACTAACCGACAAAACAAAGGTGCCCATATTTCGGCACAAAACCTATAAGGACAGAAAATGATGAAAACTACAAAGTCCTAGATCAAACAAAAAATTAGTATGAACGAATAATATTATCAATAATAACTTCATTCAAAAATTAACATTTTTGAATCAACACCAAATTATATTTGATAATTTTCTTTTTCAAATTAGAGCTTTAGAACGTAAGTTAAAAAATTAAAATTTTCTCTTTTCAATAATTTATTTAGTAATGAATAGATTATAAACAACTTCTACTTTTATAAATGAAAAATTTTTTTTAAGAAATTATTTTTTTAGTATCACAGGATGGGACGACTACAGGATTCGCAGGTTAGCAGACTTCTTTTGATTAAATTTATATACAAAATTTATTCGAGTAGGGGTAGAGTAATGTCTATTTTTCTTGACTAATACTTGCTTGCGAATAGTGAAGTCATTCCGGGTAATTTTTTCATAGGACTAGAAAAATTTTTTAGTTTTAAAAAACTTGCTTAAATTCTCAAAAACAATAAAATAATGTTATGATACGAAATTACCCAGGGTGATTTATTTATTATGCAACATTTACTATATAACAATTACATTCGAGTAAATTATGGATAAACCTTGTTATAAAATGACCAAATAATTAAAAATTTTTTACTTATTAGGACATGGGAGGCCCAAAACCAAAAGTAGCGAAAATTCGAATCAAAACGGTTAAAACTATGAAGGCTGAAAAACTTAGCAATGAAATGTTAATCGCCGATGCTATGTTGATTAAGCCATCTGAAATGGAAGTAGATCCTAAAGGATTGAATGATTTTCAGGACCATGAGTCGGAAGGGGTAACCCTAGAAATTGATGAGAACACAGTTGTGGAATCTCAAAATGATATTTTTGAAAATGAGAAAATTGAGGTCTCAGAACCATATGAAATTAAAGAGACCAAGGCAATGTTACGCCATGTTTATGGCATAATGGAGAATCAGTTGCACTACACGGCTGATAAACCGTGGGATAAATTTGTCAAGGACTCAAATATTTCAATTACCTTACTATTGAAATTGACTTTAAAAAATTTTGCACGAATTCATGGATTAGATACAGAATGTGCGGCGATAACAATGACCAGTAATATTGATTTTGAAAATGACAATATTAAGTCCTTATTGGCACCACTAGTCAATACATCCGGTGTAGGATTGAAAATTATTGAGTTAGAGCAAAAAATAGATTTAATCAATACTCAGGGAATTGAAAACATGAGCCGTATTGAAAATTTTTCAAAATATTTTTCGAAGAATTCACAATTTGCATCATTAAAAATGGTAGTGGCAACATTATCAAAGGAAATGAATGAGGTACAAAATTTTCGTATAAACAGCGAAGAAAAATTAGCCGAAAATTGTGCGGGAAATATGGTAATTAAACCAGTATCAAAAACTGCTGGTAGATTTCCATACATGTGGGACATAACCAATGAAACCTTGGTTAAAAAACAAGGGGATCTTAATTCCCTAGAAATAATTCAAGGGCTCGCAAGTGCTATTGAAAATGGGGATTCTATCATAGGACTAGTCTTATGTGAAGTCTTAGGAATGAAAATTAATAATGCTCTAATTGGTAAACCAATAAGTGACTTTGTTAAAACACTAGTAAAACCATTATTAGGAAAAAACCCAGACCCACGCGTATTACAACAACTGCAATTCCGAAGGGTCTTGAACTCCTGGGACAAAATTTTACAAAATATGATAAACCCAGGGTCCTTATGTGCCTCTACTGTAATTGAGGAATGTCGAATTTGCATTTTTGCACTAACCGACATTGCCGCCGATACCCTTCCTTTAGGATTGAAATTAAAGGCACTATGCCTAATGAGCCAAGTCCCCGCTTTTAATCAACAAAGGAATTCTGTGATTTTGGAAAAATTAATGGAATTAAAGCCAACATCCATTACCCAAATGAACTACTCCTATTGTCCTTGGCCAAAATCTCAAGAATTGTGGTCACAAACAATGTTGAAATGGGGCAAAGCTAAATTGCCAAAACTCAAATCAGCATCATACGCAGATATTGACTTGCCCAAGGATATAATGACAAATTGCGTGGCCCGTAAAGAATTCCCTTACTACATTGAAAATGGTAATAAACCAAAATCCCAAAACAAACAATATATACCGAAAACTACCAACGATTCGGGAGATAGTGGAACATCTGTTTGGGATTTTATTAATGGGAAAAATTATTAAGAAAAATAATTTAGACGAGGACCAAGAGGAATCAGAATTATATAATTTCACCACAGAACACACAACTCAGTTATTTCAATCCGATAGTGAAGATTCACTTAACACAATTCATTCACCACCAGATCCAGTAGAATCGATCGATTATGACAGTTATGCACGGGTATTTGACCATGTGGACAATAAAGAAGAACTTAAAGTTCTACCCGTTGAAAACAACACCTTATCAGCCTATGCAGAATTTCGAAGAAATTATAATTTGGCAAATAAATTACATAAATAAATTTAAAATCACTTCACTGTCCTAGTAGGAATGAATTATCAGTACATATTATTATCCTATAGGAACGAAAATTTTTTGTGATAATTAAAGTATCAGACTAAATGGAGTCAAAATCTATAAATATTTATGAATAAAAACTTCATTAGTTTTATAAGGACACAAAACCCAAAATTATCAAAATAATTATACATTATGTCATAATAATATGAAAAATCATAACCGCTACAAAATTTTCAGAATGGAATTTCCTAGACCATTTGTACGGCAATTATCTTTCAGTAGCTCAGAAGGATCATTCTTATTATTCAGAAATAACTCTACTTTCGTATTAAACGACCCGACATTAAATATAGATATGCCCACTTACGTTATCACGGACCAAATGACTGAGGTAACGTTTGCCAAAAATGACGTGACAAGAGCTAATATAATTAGTCTGCGACGAGGTCTCTGCTTCTTGAAAGCCTTGGCGCAAGTCACTAATCCTGGCATTACAGAATGGCATAACGTATTAAATATAATACGAGTGTCCTTAAAGGAATTAAGGTTACATACAGAACAGTGCCTTAATTCAACCAGTCGGTGGGAAAATATCGGTATTTATCTTAAGCGTTCAAGAAGAGTTATTTCTTGGGTAAAAGTAATGAAAAATTTGGGATTACTGGCCAATGAGATACCAGAAATAGAATCGCACGCAAAATCTTTGTTTGAACAACTAGAAAAACTAATGTTAGGAACAACCAGATTTGCTGCAGAGGACAAAATAAAATGGGAAGAGGACATGTTAACCATACCTCGCATTTAAAAAATCCATTTTTTATTATACTGTATTAACCAAATCCTATAGGATTGAATACTAAAAACAAAAACATTAATCATACTAAATAGAATTAAAAAAGTTATTAACCTTTTTTCTATTAAGACTGTCAAAATCTGAATAATGGAATCCAGCTCGTGCGAATTTGATAATGAATCAATTAATCAAGCCGCCTACGAGTTAACCAGCCAGGAACCGACAAATTTATCCCGGGATCGTAATTTTCCAATTATCCCATACATAGACGAGACAAATTTTGATTCGGAGAACTACACTAATCCAAATTTAGCTTATGCTGAGCCGGATGTAGTTCTACGAAGAAAACCAGACCCTTGGTGTGAAAATAATGGCCTATATAGTCCATCAATAAAATCAGCTGATGATTTTGACGTGTCACTATCATTGGCCAGGAAATGGTTGGATTACCTTAGAGTTCCATTTTCTACCCTACTGTTAATTCGCTCAGTAATTACGAACATTTCTTACACGCTAGAAACTTTCGGACATGACACACCGGTAGATTTAATATCTACTCTGTGTGACGTGATCACAAGTAACTGGCCGGCAGATTATCCAAGAAAACAGGACGGAACTATCGAATTCCTAAACGATATAAATATGACCGATATTTTCACCGTATATGGTAGTGTCCTTAAAAATGGATTTAAATGTAGACAAAATTTCGTAAATCTAAATAAATTTTTGAAAAGACGAGATAATTTTACAAACTGGACAAAATTATCATCTATTTTAAAATATCTCTCTTATGAATTAGGACCATTCTCGCATAATATGATTAATCAACTTATCGGCAAAATTGATAATATCGTGTCATATCAATGCTATAATACAAGAGAAAATGCCATATGGATAAATGAATTCAAAACGGATATTCAATTATGGGCAAATACTATGCTCAAAATCCCAGCTCATGTTAAGATGAGGGGAGGTTCACTAATTCTATTCAACATGGAGCTTGATACCGCTAATGAAGATATGTTAGCAGCTACTATTGACGCAATAAGGGACAGAGAGCAAAATGAACATTTACATGAGCAAGAGCAAATGCAGAATTTGCAATTAACCTTAAGTGAACACGAATTCGATTCTGGGATAAATTTGGAGTAGAAATTAAAAGATAAGCTTTATAAAATTCCCATAGGAATGAATTAATATTGTTAAATTACAATCCGATAGGATAGAATACTATTTACAAATATCAATATTTTTCGGCACATCAGAAATAATATATTTATTGTGTCCTTTGTTTGACTAGAAAACATTAAACACCATAATGAGATATTCGAAATTAACCTTCAAAAATGTTAAAAATAGAATATAAAACCGCAGCTTTAATTCAAATTGGGCAAAATTCTCAGCATTATCATTACCCTTTATTTCTATGAAAAAAATATAAGGACAGTGATTCAAAATTAAAATAATTTTAAATAAATTTAGATATAAAATGATATGAGTAAAACCTGGCAAGACGTTGATAAATTAGCTGGTCAGTGCTACAAAGCCGGTAAATATGACAACAAATTTGATATACCAAACCAAGAACCCGTTACAGCTTGCACCTATGATGGCAAGTTGTTAAAATACCCATACTCCCATAAAGAATGGGAGGAATACTCAGAAAACTTATTAAACGAGTTCGATCAAATCTATAGGAATGAAAAATTACCAGTATGGAATAACTTAAAATTTAGATTAGAAACAGATTTCAAAGCCGGTATTTTCGGAGGTTTTCCCAAAATTTGGCTAATTTTCATAAATAGCCTACCATGTAATAAAACTAAATTTATTGCATACAAACACATAACCTCAGGAATATGTATTTTTGATAACCAATCATATATTCCACCAAAATTAGCACGCCCATTTAAACGTAATAGAGTAATTTATAGATTAGCCACAAATTCAATAAAAAATGAAACATACTATTTGTTACATAAAAATTTAGGATTGAAAAAAGGCGAGCCACTAATTATAGATGGACACACGTTAAATATTACGTCACATTACCCAACCAGGATTAGAATTAGTGAAGGCACTCTTACAAAAGAAAAATTTTACCAAGAAAATTCCGAGCACTTATTAGAAAACGTAGAAATCATAAATGATCAATTGATCAAATGGATCTCCTCTGGGGCAATAAAATTTATAGGTAAAATGAATGAGGTAGACTCAAAAATTCGCACAAGTTTGGTCCTGGCATATAACCCAAATTCTAAAAAATTTCGGGTGTGCTTCGATGGGGGCTCATTTAAAACAACACAATCCTATACGGTCCCATGTGTATTAGATACCCTACAGGATAGTTTGTTATTTATTAACAAAAATGACTATTTGTCAAAATTTGACGATTCATCAGGATTTTTACAAGCCCATTTAGATAAGGAGTCTGAGAATATGACCCATTTCAGATGGGGCAATTTTATTTTTTGCTTCAGAGGGGCTGCGTTCGGCATTGCCCGCGTTCCTGCAGACTTTCAGTTATTGAATAACTGCGCAGTTAGCTTTTTAAGACAACATGGCATACCAGTGTCCTTGTATTTGGACGATAGGTTAACTGTTGAAAAAGGCCTATCCGATAGTGATTTTGAATTAATTAAAAGTGGTAAATTAGCTCCCAAAAATGCATATCTCACCTGTATAGCAATGATAGCCGCAGGAGGCTTTATATCTAGAAAGAAAAGCACTTTTATTTGCTCGAAACAAATTAATTTTTTAGGTTTTGATATATGTACTGAAACTGAAACTATTTCGATTCCCAAGGAAAAATGGGAAAAATTCCAACAGGAGTTAGAATATATCAAAAATACAAAATCAATTGAAGCAAAAACATTGGAAAAATTAAGAGGGAAAATGTGTTCATTCCTTCTAGTTATAGCCAATATGCAACTATATATTCGTAAAATTACTGAAATTATATGTACAGCTGAGAAAAATCATGATAAAATCATAAAAGTAACTGATTATTTAAAGGAAGAGCTTGATATCTGGTCTGATAAAGACATGAAAACCTTAAAAACCACTAGAGCTGGTATGAAATAAAATTTCTGATACTGTTGAAATTAAAAGATATAAAGTTTCCACCGATGCCAGTAACATGGCAGGCGGGTGGGTTGACCTTGATGGTTCAGAACGTACATTTTATTGGGAGAAAAGTGATCAACATAGACATATCAATATAAAGGAGGCTATAGCGATTAAAGCATACATCCTAACCAATAGAGACCGAATTAAAAATAAACGCATAACTTTCATGTGCGACAATATGACAGTAGTACTCACTTTCTTTAAAGGTAGTAAAATACCAGAACTGAATAAAGAAATACTGATCATAAATAAATTAGCCATAGAATTAAATTGCATTTTTTCCATTCAACACGTAACCACGGACATACAAGAGGCTGACGAAGCCTCTAGATTGGTAGATTTAAAAGAGGAAATTATCTCTGATGAATCATGGAAAATAATTCTGTCAATATTTGGTAAACCAGATATTGACTGTATGGCCAACTTTACTAACACTAGATGTATACGATATTACAGTCGCTTCAAAGAATCACAGTCCTTAGGAACGAATTTCTTATCTAAAATACCATCAGTAACTGAAAAATTGTATTGTTTCCCACCTAAAATTTTAGCACACATTGCAGCCAGTCACTTATACAATTTAAAAAACAAATTTTGCTTAATTTTTCACGTTTTCAGTGAATTACCGCTGTTTGTTGCACACAGACCAAAAACTTCTATACTTTGCAGAATAGATGATAAAGTAAATGTAGCAAGTCTGATACCGTCCAAGAAAAGAACTATTAATAATGATTTTCTAGTAAAAAATGATAAAAGTGGTGCATTATACTGTATTATTGATAAATAATTAGTATTTTCATTTAATTCTATCCTATAAGGACATCATATTAATTAATCAATAATTATAGAATGAAACTAGACCCTTGGTTTATAATAGAAGGACATCATGATTTTAAACTCGATTACATTTTTAAATCAAATCTGACAAAATTATCACAATGGCGACAATCAAACCCAGCGATAGAAATATCATTCAGATATGATAAAGAAAAATATTTATTTCATAGTTATATTGTATCAGAATATTGTAATGATTATGAAGGTGATTACACCTGAAACATGTAGATGCAATAATAGATTTAGATTAACTACACAATTGAATATAAATTCACAGTCAATTATATTAAAAATTAATCTCTTATTATTATAGAATGAAAATAAGTGAGGTACTACGGATTTATTATTGCTCCAATAACGTTATATATTCGGAAATAATTGGGGCAATTGCAAATGTTAAAATATTCCCAAATTCTGATTTTAATAAGTCCATTAAAGATGATTTGAACAAATTAAGAGTGTGCTTGGAGCAAATCGACACACTCACAAAAATAGAAATAGACTTCATTATGAATTAATATCCAAAATATAATATCCTATTAGGACAGAACACTATGTTAAAAAATTCATTATTTAATAAATTAAATTAAAAAATGAACTAATAATTACTGTAATTTTAGACAACTATCGGTTATGAATAGCGAGTCAATAATGTCGTCCTTAGGACTGAATTACGCGAATAGTACCCACGACTTGACAACGGAGCATAAATCATCTTCAAAAATGGCTCCAAAAAACAATTATGTGATCGAGGCGTCAACTGAAGATTTATTAGAAATGCAGGCCAGTAGCTCAATTCAGACAGATCATAGATTTGCAATTTACCAATCTGAATTAGGAATAATGAGACGTGATATGGAACGTCTAAAAACCCAAACTGACCAATTTCTTGAGAAAGAAAATGCAGTATTTCGATACAAGGCCCATTATAATATTATTAGCGAGCAAAAGCTAAATAATCAACAACTGTCTGAGAAAGATCAGAAAATTTTGAATGATCTTTCAAAACCTCAGATAGAGGACTGGCTAAATAAGACCATTAAGGCAAGAGCTGATAGTCAGGATAAAAAGATAAAAATGATGGATAAAATAGAGGACATTGAGGGAAAATGTAAGAAAATCCTAAAGGAGGGAAATAACGACTTAGTTAAAGAAAAAGGGGGTAAACATTTCTTGAGATTCACTTCAGCCGAGGCAGATGATTACCAGCCAATGAAACGCAGTCAAGAGGCAGTAGCCCTCATTTTTGTCCGCCTTTTGACACGGTGTGACAAATTAATTAAAATGCGTATGGACCCAGTACTTGAATTACTCAAAGAATATCGGGACACGTATACTTCTAACGATCGGCATTATAAAAAATTTAACGTCGTTATCGGACGAATTGAGACTAATAAGGAATCTGTAAGTCGTTGGGATCTTTCCCAAATGATGTATGATCTACTTAACCCTCAGCGCCAATTAGATTATATTAGCGCTATAACCATCTGCATGAAAAACCCTGAAATGAAAAAGGCAATGGAGTTGCCGGCTTCAGATAAACCCCGTGAGTTAATTGAGGCCCAACAGAAGAAAAAGGTAGATTTCAAAAAACCTACATATCAAAATTCAACTAAATTTCGAAAAACATCTTTTCGAGGTCAAAGTAGAACACGGGGAAATTTTAGGCAACAAAATTTTCGGCCAAATAATAGAAATTTCCAACGATCACAATCTTATCGGGGATTTAATCAGTACAACCGTCCTTATAATAATCAACGAAATTTCCGCCAGAATCGCTATTACGGGGATCAAGGAAAACCAGATTTTCGAAATCCTAATGTTAATCAATTTCAAAATAATCAAAATAACCAAATAGCGCCACAACAATTACAGATACAAAATAAACCAAATAATAGAGGAAACTTTCGAGGAGGCAATAATCGATAAATTATAAACTAAAATCCGATTAGGAAAGAATTAACAAGGACAGACCAGTTAAATATTAAGAAATTAATATTATAATCAGTATTTTATCCGATAGGATTGAAATTTGTATTAACTTTCCATAAGAAAATACTATTTATCAAAACCAAGTTAAAATTCTTTTTAGAAATGAATAATCATACTCGAAAGGAAATGCGCGACGAAAACATTATGAATCAAAGCCGTTTTCTGATCTTAACAATATCTAGCCTGTGTATAAAGAAAACATTAGATTTTCCAATAACAACTTTATTAAAATTACTGGCAAAAACTTCTAATGGGGCTATAAAATCAAGAGCCATTAAATTGGCTAAACAAGATAAAACATTTTTGATAAAACAAAATTACTTTGTTATGATCTGCTGGCAATTATCACTGGACCAGGAGGAAAATTTAATGTTGTTAAATTAAAATTAAAATCAGATTAAAATTTTTTGTTATCATAAATCCTAAAGGAAAGAATACTACAAAATATAACATTATAAATTATTATGCTTCAAATTACAAAACCAATTTACAATGATATTATTCAGAAAATATTTTTTCTTGATTCGCGAAATAATTATGTCAAGACAATCAAAACGAATAATCAATAATCGCGATAAATCGTTTATGGCTAACACGCTGGAATCTACCCAATCGTTAGTTAAAATTTTTATTAGTGAGAGAAAATTAAAAAACCTAACGGCGGAAAATGTTACTGAATTTTTTGAAAAATGGGTAATAAAGAGAAATAGATTAGAAACTGTAAAACCTTACCGTCTCAATCTGATGATGTTCATGACTAGTAAAACGGTCAAATATTTCCTAAAGGATTCAAAGAACCTCCCAATAGTCAGACAAAAACTCAAAAAACTGTCAAACAAACTTGCAAGGACAATGTTTACAGACAAAATTTGGGCTCCACATAAAGCTGAAATTTTTGAACTAAATGATGTTGCAAAAATAATTAACTATTTGTGGAATCTTGGTATTGCGGAAAAGGAGACAAGCATAATGCTGATTTTTAACTTTTTGTCTGGCAATCGTGTAGGGGACTTAATTTTCTCAAATTGGAGTGATATAAAAATCACCCAAAATAAACACGGTCGATGGTTATCAGTCCCACTTAAAGTGTCTAAAACAAATCCTTTAGGATTGAAAAAAGAGCAAATTACAGTTAAGCTCAAACAAAATACAATCTGGGACGTGGAAAATAAATTAAAAATTTTGAAAAAGTTAAAAGATGAATTGAAATTCAAATCATCAAAAATTTTTAACAATAGATCCACGGCAAGCTTTGTATACCATATGGAAAAAGGTAGACAAGCAGTAGGACTGAATGGCAAAATTTCAGGTCATAGTGGCAGGAATAGCGTCTGTAAACGAATGTTACTAGCAGAAATAAACCCAGAAAATATCTGTGTTTCCTTCAACTGGACTAGGGATAGTCAAATGTTGTTTCGCTATCGAAATGATATAATTGAGAAAAGTGATAAAGGAGCACAATATGAATTGGATAAATTTGATAATAATAATAACTTGACGTTATTTGACTTTTGAAATATAATAGCAAGAATTTTAGTAAATAATAAAGTGCGTTTTTACCATTTATAAATCAAAAATTTTTTAGGATGACACTTCTAAAACAAACCATTTATGATCTCGACGAATTTATTCAAAGAGAAGGCCAAGAGATAGAACAGCGATTATTACGTAGCAAACTTTTACTACTACACCAGATATTACCGAAAAGTCGCTCTAAAACAATAATTCGTGGAATATTAATTAGACTTAATGGGACTAATATTGATGAAATTCTCATCAAAGTATTAGATTTAATTAATTATCAAAAAATTGATAAAAATTTCACTAAAGCGATAAGAAAATTAAATCTAATACGAATGATCAGCCCAGTTGATATAATATCAATCTTTGCAGAAAAACCATTCCCACTAAAGCTAGAATATTGAACGAGTTATTGAATTTCAGTAAAAATCAAATACACTAATTCCATTCACAATATCCTATAGGATTGAATACTATACTGAAATAATATATTTAACCTGTACCTAAATTAAAAGTGGTAAACTAATTTTATTTATATTTCAGAAGTCTGAGATGATATCTATTATAGGAATGAGCGGTGCAAACGCATTTATCGAACCCTTACAGGATCCAATTGCGCATCTGATAATGAGAGCATTTCAACGTAAGACAGCCGACTTCGATGAAATATCAGAAACCCTGAAAGTAGATACTCTACTAAATGAAATAGAAAACTTTCACGATCAATTAAGGTACCCGTTTGGAAAAATTTGTATGATGCAAAAAAATGCAGAATCAAATAATTTTACCAGACAGTACTATACTGTTAAAGAATTATCATTCATAACTGAGGTCATTGAAGATGAGAATTTTGTCCGATACCTAAAGGAAACGGACGGTAATTTTGCTGACGCGTGGGCCATTGCCAAAAATAAAATATTAGAATGGCATAAAGAAATTCTAGCTTTTGAACTACTGAAAGGAGATGTCATTACGTCTACCACTTTCAATTACTTCAGAAACTATAAACGCGACGATAATTATATCAAAAATAAAAATCAAGATTGCGTTAGAGCTGTTAAATACGCTTGGCAAATGATTTGGCATAAATTTTTGAACGCAAAAACATCTTTCTCCCACATTACAGAGAATAAAGATAATATTTTTGTGTATAGGCTCACTCAATTTAAACCATCCTTAGAGAACGAACGTTATTTTCTGCTAGCAATCAATGCACAAAATAATTTACGATTATGGGCAAATCTCGAAAAAGGCCTATTTAAGGCGAGACCAACAACTCGTAAATTAAAATGGGTAAAGGCAGACCTTCAAGCTACAGATATAACCCCAGTGTGGTGGTTATATGCATGTGAAGAGAATAATGCTATAATCAACACTGATAAGGACAACAATAATGACGATCGAGATGACCTCAGTTATGACTTCTCAGCTACCACAATTTATTAATAGAAATTGTTTGAATAATATATATAAATAACATAGGATTGAATAAAGCTACTAACAAATCTAAATTATGAAATAACTGCCATCTGTAAATAAAAACCACGAAACCTCATAAAACCAATCACGACCGACTAATATTTGGGAGCTAATAATGGAGTACCTGCTCACATAAACGGCACCAATATTAGCATGTAGTCGTTTATAGCATAGTAATCAAAGACAGGTAACTAGCAGATCCGACACCCAGGATAAGAAACTTGAGTCTTTTAGTTATGAAAGATAATAACAGACAAAGTCTGTTATTGAAATTTCATAACATAAAGATTTAAGTTTCTAGAATCCGAGTTATTATTATTACAAAGAGCACAGCTCGATCTCGGGAAATGTCTGGCACAGCCCAGACATAACTCAGCAACTCAGCTGGGTTTTAATTTTGCGCTCCCCGAACGTAGTTAAAAATTTTATAACTCGGCTAGTAACTCAGATTTTTTACTCACCCACCACTTAAGATCCAAGTGCTAATGAAAATGAAAAGTTTCTTTAATTATTTCAATCCTATAAGGAAACGAACAACATCAATAAAAATTCAAAACATTTAAATAATGTCGCAACTAAAAACATTTTAATCATCCCGGGAACTTAATTCCCACCCTTTTTTATTAAGAATAACATCAAAAGACTCATTAAACTAGCTATATCCGACACCCAGGATAAGAAACTTGAGTCTTTTATGTTATAGTTGAAGTCAAAAAACCGTTTTGTGATATCTTATACGGTTCGTCTGTGGTGGCACAGTAAAATCTGTCGTATCTAACAAAACTACTAAGTAGAAGTGGATAAAACGCAAAATTTATAAGCGTTCGTTTACTAAATCAGAGCTTTAAAAACTTTTATATTTTCGTTTTTATTCACTACTCGTGAAATTCGAAAAATTATAACAAAAAATTTCTGATGAAAATGGGATCGTTTTTACCTTACATAGATTTATGCAAGCCTGGTGGTCTTTTTCTGCTGTATTATTTAAGAAATGTGATATCTTTCATCAGACAAAATGAGCAAAATCTACTTATTTTTAAATGAATTCCCGATAAATACCCCCTAATCGTAAATCTGGATTTTTTGTGAATGTTATTTATTTATCGGTACAATACAGCGTTTTTAAGTGAAACTGAGAATGCTTGAGCGATGGTATTTAAATTTGAAAGAAATTTATTATTGTACTTCCATTCCGACCACTTCAGTTTAAAAACTCATCAGTATAATAAAAATGAATTTAAAGAACACAAGATTTGGGTTAGACATTCCAGAAAGAGTGATTGTCAACCACCACCTGCGCACGATGTTTCATCGCCTACCTGCGCATAAGTGTTTTGAAACACGGAAATAATTAATTTTGAGAATTTATTGTGAAATCGAGAATATGACCTTTGTTTTGATGAAAGTTGAAATTGATCTGAGATTTGAGAAACGGATTTAAACGATAATTTTTCTTCAGTTAACAATTTATTCTTAAGATTTATCTTAAGATTATCCTGATTCAGTGAAAATGAACAAATTCCAGAATTATTTATCCAGAGTCTGGATTCCAAACAATCAAAATGATATATTTCGCCAAAACATACGCTTTTTATTTTGAAATTTCCTTTTATAAAGACAATAACTAGAGAGGACAATATGCAATATTTCGAAAAGTATGTGAAAATCAAAAGAAAGTCTTCATTATTTTTCAGCCAAGATAAATTTTCATTATAATGATCAATATTGAAAATGGCTTCCGAAATTTTGGCATATGTTATATCGTAGCTCTAAATCCTATATTGAGTTTTGGAGCATTCTTGAAAAATAAGGACAATATCATATATTGTCAATATGGCAAAATCTTAGTTGTCGGTATAAACGAAAACCACAGTAGGTGTCTTTTGATAATAAATTTAACTAAGTACAATGTAATAGAAATTGCATCAAATAATGCCTTTCTGGTCTTAATATTCTGATTCCACCGAATATGACTAAAATTCATAAAATACGAACTTTCTGAGTTCTGTTTTTATATGGTCGAAATAAGACATCCACATGAAATATCTGGTCCCTATGTTTCAAAACACATTGGCGCAAAAACTTTTAACCAATTAGAGAAACGCTCATGTTACTTTTGCTCAAGGGTGTCATATTACATAATAAGAAAAATGTATTTCAAAACAAGGTAAACTTTCATTCCGAGTTCGAAAAATTGATGCATTGTAAGTGAGAAAGCTGTTTTTAAAGGACACAAACTCATTACATGTAACATCATTGCTCGAAGCTCATACTGTATGATCTCGATAACAATCCCCGAAAAAACAATTCATGTTCTTTTTAAGTCGCTGGGTCGTAAGCGTCTAAATCACAGCATTAGCGCTAAATTTAGTTATACAGTGAAGTGCGTTTATCAGGACGCGTCCTATCAATATTAAAAGTACTTTTCAGCGAAAAGTACTAGACTGTACAGTAAAGTGTATTTAAACACAGGTTTTAAGCGTGGATTTGGGTTAAAAAGTCCTGCAAGCGTGCGTTTAACGAGCATTTGGATGATTCAAATTATCCGTTAAAACGTGGCGGACAGTTTGCATCCCAAAACTGCACCTTTAAATGTTACATACGTATCGTACTATGGCGTCTTTTTATGCTAAAATAAAGTACTTAATGTGAGAAATTACTTTTTATATTAATAGGACGCGTCCTAATAAACGTACTTCACTTTATTAATTTGTCGGAAAAACTGGTAATTGCAAAGATCGATCACTCGTAAACCAGTTGACAAATAAAACACGATAAAGTTTTGTCGTTTGAAATTTCATCGAGAACAAAATGAAGAAAGCCGTTGCAAAAAAAAGTTATCTTGGTCATACATGTATGTTATATGGGCCATATAATATGGGCTTCCATCAATGATGTTGATGAGTTTGTGTCCTTCAAAATAATACCGTAAAAGTTGTCTAAGCGGCATTTTGAGTGTTTCGTTTTTTTTTCGATTTCAAAATTTTCTTGCGGTTGTATTCTGGCTAAAAAAATTATTTCAGTAACCATAATAATTCAGGGCAAATTTTTATTTTTTTCATATGAAGCTATAGCTTTATTTGAAACTTTTTGTATATAACAATTGATTTTTAAATTGTTTAGAATGTTTGGTCTTCGAACTACCTCACGATCACTGCAATGGATTTCGTTGAATTCAAATCGGTCGGTTTCGTTCACCTGTGCTTTGGGTAAAGAAGTTTTTGTCCGAAACAAGCCACATATTAATGTCGGAACTATTGGTCATGTTGATCATGGGAAAACCACTTTGACTGCTGCCATTTCAAAAGCTCTTCAAGAACAATTTCCAGAAATCAATACTTTCAAAGATTATAAGGTAAAGGAACCTGCTTTCATATTTTTTGAGGAGAGGCTCTAGCCTAAAGCGAACTTATCGACAATACGGTATTGTCAATACCAAATAAAGTATCTCAAAGAAAAAAAAATGATCGGCAAATCACTAGATAGAAAACCTTTTTTCGAATTTCAATAATTTTGAAATTAAAACGGCACGAGCGTGAGGGCAAGGATATTTGGTCGGTAGGCCCATAATTTCGACATGTAACGCGCTAATGCGAAGGTAAAAAATGTTTTTGATAAAAATAAATAAGTTTATTTTTCTCAATTTATTTATTTGACCTACTAGAAATTAATGGTTGATATTTTTTGGATTCACAATGAATTTATCTTACGGATGATGTGCAATATGAGCTCATTCGATTCATTTTTCAATGATATGACTCATATCACACAACGCTGTACCTATTAGAACCGTTACCTGAGGATAAGTGGGTTCTACTATAACTTATAGTAGAACCCACCCATCCTCAGGTCTATAAGATATAGTCTATAAGACTAGCTTGAGTAGCTGAAACTTTTTCGCTGGTACAAAATCCCTTTCGCCCTATTAAATTGTTTTAATTTCAGGCTATCGATAATGCCCCAGAAGAACAAAAACGTGGAATAACAATTAATGCATCTCACGTTGAATATCAAACTGAAAGTCGCCATTATTCACATGTTGATTGCCCCGGTCATGCCGATTATATTAAAAATATGATTTCTGGTACTTCTACAATGGACGGAGGAATTTTAGTTATTTCTGCTGCTGACGGAGTTATGCCCCAAAGGTAAAATTTTCACTCACTAAAGTTGAAATTTATTGGTGTATATTGAACTCAAAAATCGAAAAATCCTTCGCCTTTCTCAAAAAATAAAAATTTCCTATTTTATTTTCGAAATTTTATCTTTTTCTGACTTATTTTTTGTTTTAAGAGCATTGAACGCTTGAGCCTGCCTGAAGGTAGTTTTTTTATAGGTGCGACAGATTTGACTTTTTACCACTTTTTCATTATGAAAATTTTTAAGAAAACTTAATTTTTGGAATTTTATTTTTCGGCCATTAGTCTAAAGAATTTCTTCTAGTTTCGTATGATATCCATATTGGGTCATTTCCGGTCATATGAAAATCTCGAATTTTGAAAAATCTTTAAAGTCGTAAACGAAAATTTAAAAAAAAATTTGGCCGGGGCTTTTTTAGTTTCCAGTTGAATGCAAACACCGTTTTGTGATAACTCATACGGTTCGTCTGTGGTGAAAAGTGAATCTGCGCACCTATAAAAAACTACCTCTGGTATTTTTTTTAGACGCGACAGATTACTTTTCACCACGGACTAACCGTTAGGTCGCTTTTTTTTTCGGTTGCTCACCATGATTTCGACTGGGAAACAGACAAGATAGCGACAAATTTTCTGCAACGGGAAACTTGGAAAAATGCGGTAGAAATTTTTTTGGTTCTAGGTTGATCACGTGACCGGAAATCAGTCATCGAAATTTGCTCAAAATGACGAAAAAAACGGTTTTTTGCGAATTACCGGGAACGGTAAACATCGGAGAAAAGAAAAAAATCTGCGTTCCAAATTCGGTTAAGATTAAGATGCAAAAAACCGTTTGTCGCTATCTAGTCTAGTTCTCTCAGAACGATACCCTTTAGGTGGAGCAACCGAAAAAAAAGCGACCTTAGAGATATTGAAAAACGTTTTTTGCATTCAACTGAAAACTGAACAAGCTGCGGCCAAATTTTTTGATTTTTTTTACTTGACCGGTTACACGGTAATTCGGTTTTACCGTTTCTTCAGTTTCTCTTAAATAATAAGAAAAATATATGAACCATGTTTAATAATGAATTTTATGGAGAATTTTTTTGTCATCAAATTTTGAATTTGACAACCGTAGGGGTGTCAAATTACACTTTTATGTATTCCTTAAGTTATCTACATATCATACGATGTCATAATTACCTAAGTAACTTTTTGAGAGAAAAAATTTGGCAATAATTTTTATGACATATGACAACCATTAGGGCGTCAAATAACATTTTTTTAAAATATAATGGATGTACCGATGGAAATAGACTAATAAGGCACATTTTCAGAAAATTTTTTTGCAATATTTTGTTTGTAATTCGACACCATCCAGGTGTCAATTAACTTTTTGTATCTTTTAAGCTCTTTACATACCTGCATGAAAATAGTTTTGGGGTAACTTTTTGAGAGAAAAGTTTGGCGATAATTGTTTGACATATGAGATGACGTAGCGTCTCAAATTACACTGCAAAGAAATATTATAGATATTTGGATGGAAATGGACTCACATGGGGACTCACTTTCAAAGACGAAGTCTGAATATCTGGGGTGTCAAATAACACTTGCATTCATGACATTAGAGCAAAGGTTTACTTTTAAATCTTCAAAACATTTATCATTCTCATTTATTTTTAACATTTATTTTATTTAAAAATATTCTTTCGAGAATACTTGTCTCGAAAAGTTGCTCGTGTAAGTTTTTGTATGTCTATAATATGTATTTGCTGTGTTATTTGACACGCTACGTTATCTCATATGTCAAACAATTATCGCCAAACTTTATCTTTCAAAAAGTTGCCCCTAAAAGTATATTTTCATGCAGGTCTGTTAAGAACTCAAAAATATACGAAATAGCGTAATTTGACACCCTAGATGGTGTCGAATTGCAAGAAAAATATTGTCATAAAATTTGTCGTGAAAAGTTGCCCATGTAAGTCCATTTGCATCTATATATCANTTTATCATTCTCATTTATCTTTAACATTTATTTTATTTAAAAATATTCTTTCGAGAATACTTGTCTCGAAAAGTTGCTCGTGTAAGTTTTTGTATGTCTATAATATGTATTTGCTGTGTTATTTGACACGCTACGTTATCCCATATGTCAAACAATTATCGCCAAACTTTATCTTTCAAAACGTTGCCCCTAAAAGTATATTTTCATGCAGGCATGTTAAGAATTCAAAAATATACGAAATAGCGTAATTTAAAACCCTAGATGGTGTCGAATTGCAAAAAAATATTGTCATAAAATTTGTCGTGGAAAGTTTCCCATGTAAGTCCATTTGCATCTATATATCAATTATATTATATATAACTTTAGGAGATACATAAACGTGTAATTTGACACCCCAGCGGTGTCAAATTTCAAAATTTGTGATGACAAAAAAATTTTCCATAAAATTTCATTANTTATGTCTATAATGTTTATTTGCTGTGTTATTTGACACGCTACGTTATCTCATATGTCAAACAATTATCGCCAAACTTTATCTTTCAAAAATTTGCCCCTAAAAGTATATTTTAATGCAGGCATGTTAAGAACTCAAAAATATACGAAATAGCGTAATTTGACACCCTAGATGGTGGCGAATTGCAAGAAAAATATTGTCATAAAATTTGTCGTGGAAAGTTGCCCATGTAAGTCCATTTGCATCTATATATCATTAATATTTAAAAAAAAATGTAATTTGACACCC
>SCLH01000071.1:204160-214970 GCA_004367855.1 Oikopleura vanhoeffeni | reverse complement strand
CAAGAGATAATGAAGAGCTTTTTTGCAATTTCGAGCTCAAACTCGATATATTCTTTTTTGGTCATTTTCCCAAACATTTCCGAAAAAAAAGTGCTTCGATTTTTTCGAAAGTAGGCTCAAAAAAAAGCCAGTGAAACACCGATGAGAAAGTTGGCTTACGTCAATTCGATATTTTGAAGTTTTAGTGGTCTAATTCGAGCAAACGTTATTTTTTAACTTCATCTTTTCAAAAATACTTAGAAAAAAATCGAAAAATGCGAAAACTTCGAAAAAAAAATTTGATGATTGGGTTCTAAGTACACTTAATTATCACCCCGTATCAATTTGAAGCATTTTTGATGCCTTTAAGGCCTTTATTTAATCAGACAGATATACCTCCTTAAGCAAGTCAATACAAGTTCAGACTGTTACTTTTAATTATTATTAATAAATTAATATTAAAACTCTATTATGATTAATTTGATAAATATTTTTTTAGCAAATATTCACCAGTGGACTAGCCCAGTCACCGATTGTGCAGGATCAGCCTGGAAAAATTTATATGGAAAATCAAGTCGAGCATACCATAATGTCAAAGAATCTGTTTTCAAGGCTAATACTTTTGCCCAGAAATACATCAGTGATACCGTTAAAGATTCAATTGTCAACCCGCTATCAAACGTAAAAACTTCATTTAGTAAGGGAATCAGTACAATTTTAACTGGGGATGCTAAAAATTTAGCTGACGATATTCATGTAAATGAAGATAATATCAATTTGATAATTGGAGGCGAAAAAATGATTTATACGGATTTTACAAAGAAATCTGTAACAACAACTCAAAAATATTTTACGACAACTCAAAAATCTGTTACAACAACTCAAAATCTATCTGTGAGAAAATCTGAATTATCAGCTGAAAAAACAGTTCTGGAAACAATCGGAAAACCTCAAATAAACTCTGAAATAGTTGACGAACAGACATTTACAACCTCTTTAGGGATAACTTTCACCTCACTTGAAACAGCTTTTCTAGAGAAAAAAGTAGAAATACTTCGGACTGACAATTATTATGATGGGGAAGACGAAGACGAAGACACTTTTAAAATGATTGAAGCTAAAAGTAAAAAAACAAAAAAAAATAAAAAACAGAAAAAAGCGGAGAAACAAAAAAAGTTGGCAAAGAACAAAATTGTTGTCCATCTGGCTGAAGAGGAAATAAAAACAACTGAAGTTCCTGAATTAACCACATTAGTAACCACAACATTTGAGCCATGGTCTATTTTTGATGAGGTAAGGGCCTTTTATTTTCTTAGAATAAGGAATTTCAAAAGTCAAAAATCGGTTTCAATGTGTTTAAGCTATCTTGTAGAGAATTTTTTTCTGGTCAATTTAAGACGTGGGATTTTTTTCGTTTTTGAAATTTTTTCATAAAAAATGATTTTAAGGTCAAATTTACTGACTTTATCCAGCTGTAAAAGTTGCTAATTAGAAGCTAGCCCACTTTTTTTTTCTGCAATCAGGAGAAAAGGCTTATACAATTACAAGATTTTCGATTTAGGGCACAATGATCACCCGGTCAACCACAATGACCGGTCAAAGTTCAAGGTCAATCTCAAGCTCATCGTAGAAACTTGAAATTACCTTCATAAGAATCGGAAGGGTCGACTTTTTGATGAAAATATTAGCAACTATGGGTCAATTATGTAGTGAAAGGTTGCTAGAGAGCAAAAACTGGTCAAACCTCAGGGTCAATCTCAAGTTCATTGTATAGACTTACAAGTACCCTTAAAAGAATCGGAAAGATCGATTTTATAATGAACGTATTAGCAACACTGGGTCAGTTTTGCACTGAAGTCGCTAGAGATCAATTATTTGACCAGTTTTTGCATTCTAGCGACTTCAGTACATGATTGACCCTATGTTGCTAATACGTTCATCAGAAAATCGACCTTTTCAATTCTTTTAAGGATGTTGTAAGTCTATACGATGAAATTCCTTATTTCAAATCGTCCTACGCAAAATTCAACCTACAGATATGCGTTGGTTAAAGAAAAACAAATTGCCCGGAAGTTTTCGAAAGATTTTGGATCTTTATACCAGATGTACTCTGATTGATCGTTTTTTGGACCGACTAGAAATTGTATCTTAATTAAGTGTCACTTAATTTGGCCAGTGAAAATTAAGCGTTTTTCGGTTACCCGTTTTTTGCTTTAGGGTCGGCGACCAATATTTGACCTCAAATAACCCATCAAAGTTCAGGGTCAATTTCAAGTTCATCGTATAGACTGGAAAGTACCCTCAAAAGACTCGGAAAGATCAACTTTGATGAGCGTATTATAAACTATGGGTCAATTATATACCGTCAGGTCGCTAGAAAGCCAACTGGACTTAAGATTGACCTTGAGTGTTGACAAGTTTTTGCACTCTAGCGACCTAACAGTATATAATTGACCCATAGTTTTTAATACGCTCATCAGAAAGCCTACAATTCCGGTTATTTTGAGGGTACTTTCAAGTCTATACGATGAACTTGAAATTGATCTTGAACTTTGACGGGTTATTTGAGGTCAAATATTGGTCGCCGACTCTAAAGCAGAAAAACGTGTTACCGAAAAATGCTTAATTTTCGCTGGCCAGAAAATTAGCCTTCTAGCACTTAATACGGCTTCGCTAGAACTGGATTCCGGACTACGTGTAAAATTGACCGAAAAATCGAATTTTTTTTTAAATTTTGAAGAACAAAAAAATCCTGGGTCTTAAAATGTCCAAAAAAGGAAATAACTTTTCATTTTCGGTCTTTGACGTCTCCTAGTCGCCAAACTTCACGTCTGAGAGATGCGAGACTACCACCATTTATGAATTTGAAACCATGTTTAGGTTGACCTCGTTGAAAACAATAACGAAACGAGGCCCTCTATCCATGTTATGGTACTAGTTTCTGTTCCACTGGAAATTAGAATTGATACTTCGGAGCAGCTTGCAGACGCAGTTGATGCCATGCAAGATATTCTGAACGAGAACAGGTATTGTCAATAAAGTTAATTTGACTGTGTTTAGGCCAAAAGTTTTATAAGTCAAAGAGCAATATTTGAGAAATAACTTAAAATTGTACACAAAAAATATACAGGTGAGTAACTCACTGTGAGTTTCGAGTGATGATTTCCTTGTCCCACGTACTACACCTCTCGCGCACCGCTCCTCACTTACTGACACTCAGTTCTCGCCTTACAACACCACCGTACTACACCATCTTAGTTAAAATATGCTTAGTTTGCTCAGAATTACCAGTGGTCATTGACAACACATATTCAAAGAAAAAACAAAAAATGTTTCAAATCGGACTATTTTTCCAAGTTTATTCTTCAAAAACATAAATAAAAATCTCAAATGGTTTTGAAAAATGAGGAAAAACTGCCAAAAACTTTCGGCGATATTGGCCCCTCCCCTGTTCTGTATATTAAAATATTTCCCATATATTATACACAGGATGTCTCATTTTTTGGGCTTTATTCCTCTTACGACGCCATCGAAACTTTGAAAAAGCGAGCGCTGTGATTGGCCTGAGATGAAGCACAAACAATGGCTTGTTTTTAAAAAAACACAACAAAGCATTTTCATTGGCTGGAGTACCCATAGCCGCTATGGGCCAAAGCCTATGGCATAGCGTCTTAAAAAAACGAGGCCCAAAAAATAGGACATCCTGTATGGTCATTTTCAGCTATGTAAGAACTTAATCGGATGAGTCGGTTCCAATTATTGGAATACAATAGCCAAAATTTGAATGGTGTGAACACTCTTTATATAATACTGAGGGGAACTTTGGTTGCGAAAAATATATTCAACCCTCTCAAGCATGGCGCCATTTAAAAAAACCCTGTGGATTAAAGACCAAAAATTGCAGGTTACTTCTGATTAAATCACTTTTTAAAAAATAATTTTCTGAATCTGCTGCATTTTCAATTTTTGTCCTGCCGTTCCTGAGTCAATTTTTATTTTTTTTTAGTTAATTTTAATAAATTGAGTAGGTCAGGTTCTTTTTTCGGAAAACACCTGTAGATTAAAGACCGAAAATTGCAGGTTATTTCTGAGGAAGTCACTTTTTAGAAAATTTAATTCTAAATCTTTTCCATTATTAATTTTTGTTCTGACGTCTCTCATTTTCTCACAAATGAATTGCGTAGGTTGAAGGTCAATTTGCAAATATCACTTTTCTATAGGATTAATAAAGTCAAAATTGTAATTACATAATATAAAAGTTTAAGTCAATCCTTAATCTCGGGAAGTAGAGAACAATAAAGTTGCAAGCACCTTTACTTGTCCCGTAATAAACGCTCAAAGTTGAGCCATAAAAATGGCTTTCATGCCTGAGAGGGGTAAAAGATTTTATAGAAAAAATCAATGAATTACTATCACAAAGGTTTCAATTTCAAAAGCACATTGTGTGTTTTCCGATTTGATACAAGAATACTTGGATTTTCCGTAAGTGAAAATAAAGCCAACCAAATGGAATTTTGTCTCAGCTGATTTTTTCTATTTAGCACATTCAATAACATCAAATTTGTGGAATTCGTCTATGCAGATGTGATGAGCTATTCCATGACAAAATGGAATTTAGCTCAAGGTCTTGGTTCCGTAAATGAGAAAAGAAATCTCCTGGAAGCCGAAATATTTCTAGCTTTTAATTCCGTAGAATCATCAAAAACTCCACGTTTTTTTGTGGATTTTACCGAGAAAACAAATAACTTCCTGATTAAAAATATCGAAATTGAAATGGACTTCATGAATGAAAATTCTATTTTAAACGTGGAATCCCGTGATATCTCAATAATCGCAGAAGAACTCCCAGAATTAACGATTAATCTACAAAATTCCGACAATAACCCAAATGACCAGACCTGTTTTTCGTCAGAATGTTGGTTTTGGGATACCAAAACTGAAACTTGTCAACTCAAGCCGGATACTGATGGGAAATGCTATCGATTACGGTGCTTTTATGACCAAATGAGTATAGTAATGTATCCTGAATTATTTGGGACACAAATTGGAGAATCTTCTCCGTTTGGGGCTGATGGAAATGATGAATGTTTACCGAAATGGAATAATGGTTATCAAGGATGGTTCTGGAATCACGAATTAGGGGCTTGTGGTATGGATATCGCAAGAAAAAGGTATAAATAAACATACAACGATTTATTTACAATTTAAAATTTAATAAGCTTGTTTATTTTTTATTTATTTTACTCGGTTTTTCCGTTTTCGTTTTTACCTAAAGTTTTGTCATTTTTTTTTGTAAAAGTTTATTATATGAATTAAATGCCCGTAACCGACAGATCGTGACTATTTGAAAAATGCGGAATCCGAACATTTGATTGGTTGTTCAGCCCAAATATAACCAATGAAATCGGCTGATTCTGCAATCCAGGGTTTTGATTGGGTGCTAGTATTCCGCGTTGTTTGTATCATTACTTTTTGATTACTTTTTGGGAAATTATTGAATGTTTTTGAAAAAAATGAAGTCCAAAGTCAGATTTTTTTAAATATGGATTTTGAAAATTTTGAACACGAAAAATATTTCATTGGAACAGGAACCACTTTATTGCTCTCCGTACCAATATAAGTATACTAGACAGTGTCTAGTAGACACAAATTCACTATTTTTATTTTTTGTCTGATAATTCAAATTATTTAATAATTCAGTGAATCTGCTACAATTGGTTTCAACACAACTGTCAATGCCCAAAAAGAAAAATGGACCACCGATGAAATGACCGGACTATTCTCATCAGTCATCCAATCTGGAAGTCTCAATTTCCAGTGCACATACTTGACCTCATATGCCTTATCAGCCACTTCTGTCGGCGGTTCTCAGGCACATTCGGTTAAAAATGCGGACGGACATTCATTAGCTGATGGTTTTAGCATGTCTCTACATTCGGACCATACTTTTGATGGCGTGAAAATTGCCGACATTAAACTTGGAGCTCCTTTATTCGTCGAGATTGACTGGGGAATCGCTGGAAAAAATATCGATGAACGAGTCAAGTTTTTAATAACTGACTGTAAAATCACTGAAGGGTCCAATGAGCTTCAAATCGTCAAAGATAACTGCTATTCTAGTGTCCTGAAATCCGAACTCATCGGAGAAAATCATTTGGTATCGAAAGCCTCAAAATTTAAGTTTGAGACGTTTACCTTTACTAAAAAAAGCGAAGTTTTTGATCAAGAACTTTCATGCAATATAAGACTTTGTCTGCCAGACGAAGAAGACTGTGTCAACACCCAATGCGACACAACTCATAGTTTGAAATATACTTTTGACGGAAAATAGAAAAAAATAAATATTTTTAGTTTCTGCTTCAAAACTCATGACTATCTGTAAATGATTATGATAAGATAGTTAAAACATTTGTAAATAAATATTCTTTTAAATTAATTTGTCATTATTTTACAGATAAATGGAAGAGAAACGATGTAATAACTATGGAAAAAACGTCCATATTTTATGAATTACCGACCCTCCGAGGACAGATTCTGAACATTTGAAAAATGCGGAATCTCAGCACTTGATCAATTGATTTCTTTGAAACCTGACCAATGAAATCGGCCAGTGGGTGATTCACCCAGGGTGACTACAATAAGCAACATTCAATCTTTTCGCTTAAGGGGGTTGTGGGTGTAGAATGTTGGAATTTCTGGGGAAATATACCTCTCCTCCAGCTGGACTGGAAGGGTCGATAACGGGCAGATAAGAATAAATGAGATAAAAATACTGGAGACTAAAACCTTCTCTATCAACTGCAAGTAATTTTTTTTGATTCTGGTAAAAGGTGGCTCACCGGTGCCATACTGAAAAACCGGTAAAAATATGTTCTCAATTCACTAAATAAGTTAATTCTACGTCAATTTTTACTTTAAATTGAATCAAACAAAGATGTTGCGGAAAAGTACAACGTCTTTAAATAGATAATACGCCGTCTGGTTTAAAAAAATATATCCTTCGGTTTTTAGGCGGTAAAAATGAAATTTAGAAAATCTGATTAAATCTGATTATGCTCGGTCAATTTTGTTTCAAATTGAATAAAACAGACTTATTATGAAACGTTTGATAATTTTCGAATATATGTTGCCAAGCTCGTTAAAAAAAATTATTCTCTGTTGGTTTTAAGCGTGAAAAAACAGATTCATTCATTATAATTTTCCAGCAGAGGGTAACATGTGTTGTCATCTAACTTCCGCGCCTACGCGAGAACAAATCAAAATAAACCAATTTGATTGGTTCAAAATATTGTTTTTTTCTGAATTATTTTCTTTCAGTTCAATTCGAGAATAAAACAACAATTTTCTTCAAAGCTTGTTTCCTTTACACCCACAACCCCCCTCGGTGCATTTTGACAGATTTGCACTTTTTCAATTTTTTTTGTCTTGATGGAAAACTTTTTGCCACTTCAATTTTCGAATAAAACTTTTTCGGACACAAGCTGCAGCTTTTCAGCTTATTTTGTATAGTCTGATTTTTTTCTATAATTTGTACGTTTTGTCTATAATTTGTAATAATTGACTCGCCTCCAAAATTAGGATTCCAAATCCTGTTCCATTTGTTACCATCTCAAGAGTATTATGAAGTTGAGAATATCTCAAGTCTTTTAAAAATGTCACATTATGTGACTCACAGACCCGGTTTTTTTTTAGGAGATTAAAAATTTAAAGAATGTTATTTACATTTAAATACTGTACATGAATTTTAAGGGGGAATTGTGGTAAGATTTAATAATTATTGAAAAATTACGGAATATCATTGAGTTAACTCGTAGACTTTAGAAGTGAGTCTGTACCCATTTCGGCCATCTAGCTTCCATTCTAAAAATCGAGCCATATAAGCAAAGTTTCATTATTAACATATATTTTTTATTATTTTTTAATACAATTAAGGGGGTTGTGAGTGTAAAGAATGCATGAGTGGAACAAAATAGTTTATATATTTTCTGAACCCGTCAATAACAATAATTTATTCTTAAAAGTGATGAAATAATACGCTGTAGTATGAAATCGAGATGTATTATGTAGTATCGGTTTGATTGGTTCGAGACTGTTTAGCGTGCGCGTTTGATTCTCCTCTCATCATACCTGAAACTTTACATGCGCAAACTTAATTATTAACAATGCAATCTGTTTTTTCACGTTAAGGAGTACTGGTCGCATTTAAAGACTCGACATGAAATTTTCACAGAATTAGTTTTAAAGATGTTTTTTTCTGAAAATATGGACAAAAAAAGTTGCATCACGATGTTTTTATTTTTATTTTCATTTGTCATAAAAAAAGGTATTTTTATCGCGCATTTTGAACAGTTTCAAGCTGTGATTTTTGTTCAAATTTTGGAAATTTCTGAGAATTATGAATCCACGGTTCCAAAAGACGAGATATCAAAAATGCAAATGTGGACTCGGGGCTTTGCGCGTAGCCGTTAAGAATCGTAAACATACAGGTTTTAGGTTTCTGCCGTCAAAACCAGGAGGAGTAGTATTTTCCCGAGGGCACTAAAATAAGCCAAAAAACAGTTTTTTTGCCTCATTTAAGCGCCGGATGAAAATTTTTATGCAGTAAACACGACCTCGCAGGACTTTGCTCACGTTCTTTGTGATCAATAAAAGTTACAAAACAACTATTCTCATATCTTGAAAACTGAGGGAGGAGTAGAGCCACTTTGAAGTGAAAATAGTTGCCACTTTTTGAAAGGTCAGTTCCTGCTTGGTCGGCCCAATCAGAGGCCTATCAGATTTGTTTTGTGACAAAGGCAAGATTAATGTTCAATTATAACTGAATCATATGTTCGTGCTGATTTTTAGTACTAATTATTGAGGCGCCGCTAGAAAACCTGTTTTGCCTTAAAATGCAGACAACACACCCTTAAGGGGGTGCAGTGTCGGTTTTTGTTTGAGCTCTTTAAGAATTAATTTATGATTACATTAATATGGGTTATGACTAAAGTTGACCAAGAATCTCATTGGGCAATTATGTTTTTCAGAACAATCTAGAAACAAAATTCTAGAATTTTTCAAAAATTCGAAATATTTTTGCTTAACCCGCAGAACCAACCGGTATTCCACCATGATATGAACCATTTTTATTGAGATATGACCCACGAAAACGATGCATGAACATTAAACATTATCGGAAATGTCTAAATTCGAATTCTAGAAATTTCAATTATTTTAAGCCAAAATGTTAAACGACTAATTATCGAATTTGACACGCTGATGGTTTAAAAATTTTTGTATAGCTGTAAGCCAACTTTTTGATCAGTGAAATCTCAGCTTCAATTGGTGGTAACTTTGCTGTTCCGATGCAGACAGAACTTTTTTTTTCGAACTTTTCATTTCGGCTTTACTTTGTTCATATTTCTAGATCTAGGTGAATTCAAAAATCCGAGACCACATATTGACCGACTCTATATTCATCTACCTGACGTCAAAAAACGGTCTTTATTCTGAACATCCGTCTAGGAGAAGTATCACTTTGAAGACGAAAATATGTGAAAATCGGGCGCTTCAAAAGTGATTTTTAGAAAATTCAAGAGCGAATTCGAAAAAATGCTCCAACATATTAAGTAACCTCACTCTTCCCGTACTCGTGTAATTTTCAGACACGCTTCTGTATGTGGGGTCTGAAAGAAGATCGATTTTGAAAAAACTCGTTTAGTGCTCTAGAATAGACTCACCACCTGTGGTGTTGATGTAACAAGGTTGACTTTGAGAATGTGTAATCAGTTAGAACGAAGGCTAGATCTACAACGTAGTACTCAGATTTTTTAACAAGCTGCTCTTAGTATTTGATCATAGGGCGGTGATGGAAGGGTACCAAAAGCGACACCCTTAAAGGGGGTGGGCGTCGTAATCTGGTACCTTTCATCCCGCTTCATAATAACAAACAGAGAATTCACATTTTCAATACAAATATTTACATGCATAATAAGTCCTGTATTTAATTCAATTTGAAACAAAATTGACCGAGCATAATCAGATTTCTGAATTTCATTCTTTGACCGCCTAAAACCTAAGAGATTTTTTTTAAACCAGACGGCGCATAACTTATTTTAGAACTCGATACTTTCACGAAAACATCTTTGTCTTGAATCATTTAAAGCAAATGACCGAGAATTAACAACTTTTGTGAATTGAGGACATATTTTTACCGGTTTTTAGTACGGCACCGTGGAGCCAACCTTCACCAGAATCAAAAAATTTACTTGCAGTTGATAGAGAAGTCTCCAGTATTTGTTTCTCATTTATTCTTATCTACCCGTTATCGACCTTTCCAGTCCAGTTGGAGGAAAGGGCTATTTCCCCAGCAATTCCAACATTCTACACCCACAACCCCCTTAAGTTAATTTGCTATACAATTAAAATATCAAAAAAATTTTAAACGCATAAAAAGTCATTTAATGGGGATAAAAAAATAAAAAGTTGCGAAAATTACTTCCACTTACACACGAAAGTGCTATAATAATATGAATTTAAACGTTTATTTATATTTTAAACTACGTCATATTAAACTTCGACTGATTCGCTATCCCTCTGTTTGAAAATAATTATATGTTTTTTTACAAAATTCTCTAGTAAAATAACTCTTAAATTGTTGTGGAATATCTTATTTCTCGTTCAAGGTCAAGGTCAATTTGAAGTTTATTGTATAAACTTGAAAGTACCACCAAAATAATCGGAAGGGTCGCTTTTCTCATGAAAATATTAGCAACTATGGGTGAAAGGGCGCCAGACGAGCAAAAGTTATCGCTGTGAAAATCTGACCATTTGCTCTCTAGTGACCTTTAAG
>SCLH01000071.1:142117-189208 GCA_004367855.1 Oikopleura vanhoeffeni | reverse complement strand
TCTTATTCTTGAGAGTACATTTCGTTCTACCGCATAGCATTTACTACATGTACAAAGAAATTATAAATAAAGGTTGCACAAATCAAGTTTAGAGATTCTGCTTTACTGTCTTTTTTATTAATTTGTTCGGTTGTTAAACTTTTATATGCAAATCTCACATAAAGATTGGGTATAAATTTTTTTATTCGACCAAGTAAATCTCTCAAATATATTCTATTTTTTAGTTTGTGTAATTGATACAAAAGTAAAAGAGACCTCAAGTTGTGGAGGTTTTCCTGGAGAGCACAAGAAATTTTGCAAACTTCTCGTTAATTATTTTCTCGGGATAGCATCTGGAATAGACTTCAATGAAGGTCGGCTAGAAAAACGAAGCCGATTAAAGGAGGTTTTTTTAAATAAATTGTTTTAAAATGAGCCCATATCGGCCAAACGCCGATAAGGGAATATTTATTTTTAACTTTACTTTCACTGAAAATGAGCCCAAAATCCGGCCAAAGGCCGATGAGGGGGATATTATATTTTAAAATGTAATTTGTGTTGGAAATGAGCCCCGAATTGGCCGAAGGCCGACAGAGGGCACATTATATTTTAAATTTAATTTTTTCGAAAAATGAGCCTAAAATCGGCCGGAGGCCAATAAAAGGGGTATTTATTTCAATCTTAATTTTTGTTGGGAAATGCGCCCCGAATCGGCCGAGATGCCGATAAAGTGGGTTTCAATATTTTAAATTTATTTTGTTGGATAATGAGCTCCAATCGGCCGAAGCCGATAGAGGGGCAATTATATTTTAAATTTATTTTTTGGAAAAAGGAGCCATTAATCGGCCGGAGGCTGATAAAGGGGGATATTATATATAAATTTAATTTTTTGAAAAATGAGCTCCGAGTCGGCCGAAGGCCGATCAAGGACAGTATTATATTTGAATTTAATTTTTTTGAAAAATGAGCCCTGATTCGGCCGAAGGCCGATTAAGGAGGAATAGATATTTTTAATTTAATTTTGTTGGAAAATGAGCCCCATCGACGAAGGCCGATAAAGGGTGATATTATTTTTAAATTTAATGTTTTCGAAAAATGAGCCCTAAATCGGCTGGAGGCCGAATAAAGGGGGATATTATATTCTAATTTAAATTTTGTTGAAAAAATGAGCCCGAATCGACCGAAGGCCAATAAAGGGAGGAACTATATTTTAAATGAATTTTGTTGAAAAATGAGCCCCAAATTGGCCGATAAAGGGATAATATATTTTAAATTTAATTTTGTATAAATTATCTATTGAATTGAATTTATTTTTTTCAAAATAAGATAATGTACAGTCCACCACCTCTAACTGGAACACTTACCGACGTAAAAAAAACGTTCCAGTTTAGGAAAGTGTTCCAGTTAGAGATAACCCTTATAATTTTGCTAACAAAGCTACATTGCATATTAAAATTGCTTATTTTGTGGTCTAGAATTCGTTTGGGTAAATAAAGCAGCAGTTTTTTGTTCTCATTTTTTTGAAAAAAACCTGTTTTAGAAGTTGGCTTTGTTTTTTACTTTTACAAATTTCTAAACCGCTTAAAACCACTGTTTATTGCGTCAAAATTCTGAATTTCTTCTAACACAAAATTTCCTCGGAATTTGTTTTCTCCACGGCATCATGAGCTGTACTTAGAAATCTGTCAGATTCTTTAGCTTCTGAAATCTGTTCAGATAACGAATTGATACGAAATATTTTATCAAATCCGCTTTCTTTCGAATCCCAGTATTCAATTATTGCCAAATTTTTTCATTTTTATCACTTGGTAAATCGAACCCAGGCCAATTTTTCTTTGAAATTTTTCTTCAAAAACTTTTACAATAATTCAAAGGATGTTTTCCGATTTTTCTCTCATGAACTGTTTTATTTGCTGTTTCTCTGTAAAATAAAGCCAAGAATATTTTGGTAGTTTTTTCATATTTTTAATGATTATATGAGTTATTAATGATATTATTATCACGTAAGGCTTTTTTAAATATAATCTAGTGCCAATCACTGTCCATATCTAGATTCTAAAATGTAATTATATGTCACAAACGCGCTTGAAGTCTTAATATGTTAACAAACGCCATCATAATTTGTAGCAATTTTTGGAAAACCAAAAAAAACTGGGATTTCGCCTTTTTGGAGCCTTTAAAAAATATATGCTGTTCATAATATAGGATCACTTCAAAAAGCACATTTTTTACTGTATCCAGTTGGAGACAAATACACCGACCCTAAAAAGCGTACGAGTGTCCCAGTTAGGGGTGTTTCCAGTTAGAGGTGGTGGACTGTATATCAATTTTGAAAACTTCGTTTCAAATTAGCCGATTTTTTCAAAATAAAAGTTTAAATTTTCTATTTCAAATAAAAAAAATTTGTCAAGTTTTTCAACAAAATTAAACTGGAAATTTGATATCCTTTGACCGGCCTTCGGCCGATTTGGCCTCATTTTTCGGTAGGATCTCGACTGCTGGAACGTCCATCTTGGACTCTATATAAGTATATATATAAGTGATCCACCTGGGAGAGAGGGGCAGAGGTTGCAGTAGCACTGCGAATCAATACGAGGCTAGTACCTTAAATGAATTTAGGTGTCATCTAATTTTGGAAGGTCAGGAAAAATGTCGGAATTTATTATTTTTGTGTTTTCAGAGTCGAAAAATAATATAATCGCCTATTTTCATTTTGTTGTCAGTTATCTATGTTTCCTATTAATTGAGTTAGGTGAGCATTCCTAGATGAAATAGTGCTAATTTACTTCAATTGTTATTATTTCGGGGTAGAAAAAAGGTAAAAAAATGAGTGCATTAACGCGAATAATTTACGAGAGTAGAGATGGTTCATAAGCGAGTTAGAAATGTTAAAAATCAAGGATGCGCGTGTGCGTTGAGTTCCGGTCATTTTAGAGACGTAGGATTTTTTTATTTTTAAAAAAAGGCAAACACGGGACTCGTAGAATTTTATAATTTTCATTGGGTGAGAAATCATTAAAGGTATAATCTAATATGACAATAAAGAAACTAATTATAATTTGCACATCTTCAATCATGATGTTAAGGTTTGCATCTTCGGAATGCGGTGCCGACATTATTTTTGGAAATTTGCGCCGACAATAATCTAGTTTTTACAATTATGTCACACATCTGCTGTCTTTTGCAGATTGATGATCTTTTGAGAACTATAAAGAATAACTTAATCGATTCCTCACGAGGACAGGGTGAGCAACTGTGGACTTGAAACTGACTTTGATGAACACTGAATTAATAATTAATTTGTGAGACGTGAGACTTGTGGTGGCTGCTTTATGATTATTTATATTTAAACAATTAATTTTTTACACCTTTCAACACTTTTTAACATGGTCGGGTTCTGACAAGGCTTTTACTGATTTTCAAAACGTTAGTCCTAGCTAACCGCAACTTGTATAAGTTCAAACTTCGGATTCGTAGAGAGTGTGTGCGTCCGAAATTTCAAAAAGTGGTAAAAAGTTTAGACGAATCCAAAAACCCAGAAATAGCCTGTATCTGGCTGCTGGAGACAACATTTGGCATCACGCATGATCATTATGAATTACGTATAATATATACACAATAGTACCTGCGCTCTCAATTATAATCGCGCGCACTGGCCTCACCACACCGCGCCAGTTGTATGCGTCGTTCTATATCAAGATGGACGTTCACAGTTGTGAGTCCAAAATTAAAATACCCAATTATATTGTCACTTATCGCGCCTTCGGCCGAGTTTAGGCTATCTTTCAACAAATTAGAATTACGGAATTTGTGAATCCCCGCATATCGGCCTTCGGCCGAGTTTGGTGGCTATTTTCAACACATAATCATATATTTTCGCCCTTTACGACCTTCGGCCGATTTGGGGCTCATTTTTTCACTAAAATTAAATAAAACATATTAATTCCCCTTCTATCGGCCTTCGGCAGATTTGGGCCATTTTTTCAACAAATGAATTCAAATATAATCCCCTTTTATCACCTCGGCCGATTGGGGCTTATTTCTCAACAAAATTAAATACAAATTTAAATTTCCCTGAATCGGGCCTTCGGGGAAAGTGCAAGAATTTTCGCATGAAAATACGGCGCGGCCGCATAAAATTTGTCTACAAATTGATATGTCAAAATTTTGGGACTATACTTATTAAGAACCAACGAACTACCAACAACCGCCACGTCAACAACCAGAACTAAACAACACCAGGTATTTAATTTTCGAATTAGAAAGATAAAGAAGAAGCGTTTTTTATTCAAATACGATGAATTAATTGTTATTAATTTTTTACATCAGTTTATGTCTTCTTTCGGCTCTTATAAAAATGTTCCCTTTATTTCACAAAAACGCAATATCACGATTTTAAGCTTTAAATATTCCTGTTCTCATATCGCAAAAGTGCCCAAATATCGTCTAATTTTTTTTAATATTATATCTTTAATTACTTTTAGACGTGGTTCATTACGGCGTCACTTCGAGATTTAATTTCCCAAATCTCATCAACTGTTATTTGATTGCGTTTGAATGAATATTCAATTTTACGCATTTTGGTGATTCACGTCATTCAAACCTTCGTGAAAGTCCTTTAAAATAAAACTTTTTTTGAAATATGAGTCATTTCCAACGCCCACAGCGTTTTTTTATTTTTTGACGAAAATTTATATCGCCGGAAAGTGTCCAATATCGCTGAATATATTTAGCCAAGAAACTTTCGGTGATATTGCCCCCTGTAGATTATCAACTGATGTTTTTTGAGTCCGGTGATGGCATAAATTGTCCTGGAAGGTGTTGGGAGCGTTAAAAAATGGCGTGTGTTATCTCCAGGAATAATAAAGTAAGGTTCAAATTCAAACTTTGTATTTTTCACATTCTTATTTTAGATCACTTTGATGCTCAGAAGCCGCAAAGCTGATTGAAATATCGACCGATCACAGAACCTGACGCTACCAAAATCAACCCTACACTTTCAAAATGAACACAGGCATTTCTAGGCTCAAGTTTTTAGAGATAGCCTTGTTTAATCTAGAATTTTATAGTTCTGAGGATATGTAGCTACAATTTTCCACTGTTGGGAGAGCAAATTTCACAGCAGCGGTAATTCATCATTTTTAAAGTATTCTTTTTATACGATCACAATCCCCGGTGCACAAATGACCTCAGAAAATATTCTACCATTCTCGGGGAATAATTTTGTGCAGCTACTCGTCCCATTCCGAGAAATAAAAAAACATTGTTCATTTAATGCGATTAAAGATTTTGACACATATTAAGGAATTGTCTCTAGATTGTAGATGTCATGACATGTCACCAGTGGATGCCAATGAAGGCTAAGAGAGCGAGTAAATTTGAGTGTTGCCAATCTTAACCATTTTGTGTAAAGAAAACAATTTTTTTTAATTTTCATGAATTTTTTCGAAATGCGGAGACTTTAAATTAACCGGTAGTGACCTGATATAGATACTTATTCATCGAATTTCTACAGGTTCAAAATTAAAAAAAAAACGTTTTGTAGAGCTAGGATCGTAATTGATTAGTTATCAACCGCATGATTTTTTATAGATAACATAGCGTGAACAAACTGTTAGTTTTCGGCTTGAACACAAATACGGTCGAGTTCTAGACAGCTTAAATTCTGATGAGTTTTAGAAGCCAAAATACAGTCTGGCAATTCTCGTTACTAGTAGAGAATTAGTTCGGTGAGTCTATGATCGGAAAACAATTTTTGAGTAAATTCCTATAAAAATATTTCAAAATCCTATTTGGAAAATTTTCTTAACTGACAAAAAATATTCCTTTTTTTGGGAAAAATCAAATAAATTTTTTTTCAATTCATTTAAACTTTTCAAAATTTTATCTGGATATTTTTTCTTCTGATTTAACTAATCTGAAATTTCCTGCAGAACGAACCCTAATTTTTCATTCAGATAAAGTTCGACTTTGCTCGCGGTGAATTTTCAAGTCCAAGTGAGAGTCCTTTTGGATTTTTCGCAAAAAACCTGCTAAACTCGAAACATTCAAATGATAGATCTCAATTTTCGATTGATTTCCAACGAACTTGTCCGATCTGATGACCTCATTAATCTACTTACAACTTAACGCTACAAGGAGGTCCAAAACTTCTCAGAAAAAAAATGACTCTTCAATTTGAATGCTTTTTCATTTCAACAAGTTCTGATTTGGGAATGGAATTGTGGAGTCGAAATTTGCTATTAACCAATACACACAACATTACAACCACGGTTAAAACGAATGCCTGTGTCTACAAAATCATTTCTGTAGACAGAAATCTCCATTTTGAATAAAATTCTCGTTTTATGTACTGAGAAAATGTTCCTTTCAAGTTTTGTACTAAAAATAAATAAAATTACGCAATAATCAGTTTTGTTGTAAAAATTTTTTTGGGTACTAAAGTTCGGCCCCAAAGTTACGGCTGTCACCGTCAGGCGCCAAAAAGCTATTCGGGGTGATAGTGCAATCGTGACAATTTTCGCATGTACCCATGTTTTCCAGTGAACCTCAGAACCCGTCCGTTGCATCGATTACTTCCTTGACTGTGTTAATTAATGTCCCAAAAGAGGTTGGTAAACTTCAAAAAAACTGCCAAAAATGCCAAAAAGCGTTAGTAATTTTCAAAACTACCCAAATTCCCAAAAGCGTTCAAAACTTCAAAACTGCCACAAAGCTGTCCCAAACGTTTTGGAAAACCTCAAAACTCACAAATGTCCCAAAATGCGTAAGTGGCCAAATATCGCCGAAAACCTGCTAATATCACCGTCCCAAGCTGAAATTGATTGAATTCACATTTTACTTTTTAAAATTTTGTATGTATCGAGTTGAGTGGAGTCTTCAATTTACGCATTTTAGTGCAATTACCTATTAGAATTCAATTTTTAAACTCTTTATATATTCAGGTAACTCTTCAATTATGACTCATTTTCGAACACCTAGTGTTTTACATCATGAACAAACTCTTTAGCTGACCCTTATTGTCGAAAGTGTCAATACGCCATTCGGTCGATATGGGCCTCCGCCTGCAAAAACTTTGTACGTAAATTCAGTTCTTCATATTTTTAGCAACTGACATTAGTATTGTTACCATATTAGTCTGTGTGTAAATGACATCAGCGCACTTAATTATTTTTATTGAGCCAACCCATGACTCATGAGTCATGATCATGTGCGTGGTTTGGAAATTTTCGTTTTCGAAGAGGTTATTATGACGCATTCCTGTTTGAAATAACTCTCCCAAAGAGTTTACTATAAATCTCTGGGTTAGACTTTTGGATCAAGTTACAGGGTGAGTTGTTTCGATTTCTCCGTTTTTTACCCAGGCGGCTGATGCAACAAATGGCTGAAAAAACAGAAGATAACAAAGATATTTTCTCCGAAATTTTACCCCGTGAAAACGAAGATTTTAAACGGTGCTCTAGAGTTAGACTGTAGAGTATTAGGAACTATTACGGAGTCACTCGAAAATAAATGAGTTATTAATATGTCTTTTAAAGAAAATTCTATAGTTGGGTTAAGTCTGGAATTACATGCACCACAAAGTGTTTTTTGTATTTTTACCTATAGTTATTATGTTTAGAAGATAAAAATGTTAACGTTTTAAGACATGACACTTTTGGGTTGAGATAAAATATAAAAATAATTTCTACCTTTCGTTTCCTTTCTACTATTGCTCTGAAAAAAATGTACCAATCTGCTGGAACTTATGCCACCCCCTGAAAAAACATAAATTTTTCCCATATTTGGTCAAAAATTATAATGCATTTTTTTTAAATTGTTGATTTGAATAAGTGGCACGCTGAAATGAACTTTGACGCTTAAAGCTTAACCCAAGAAAATCTATTTATTGGACAATTCTAAAAAACAATCAATTAATTTTTTACTGAGAATTTTTGTTCTTTTCAAAGGTGATGTTCGTAAAATTAAAAAAAATATAACTGCGGACGCCTTACTTCAACCTTGAATATTTCAGAAATGGAGTTTATTTAGAGCGATGATTTTAAAATATGAATTTATGATGGAAAATTCAGGTGATAAGGTGTGTTGATTATGCTTAATTGACTGACGCAATTATGTCCTTATTATCACTTTTTGTAGAATGCGTAGCCACAACGTGTAAAACACACGTTAAGAAAAGTAGTGGCTACGCATTCTAACCAAAAAGTGATAAGCGATTGCTCTATGTGACGAATTAAATTTGAACATTGCAAAAGCGAAAGATGCATTTGAGGTCGACAAAACATCGGATGGCATAATATACGGGTCAAAAAAGCTTATTTGATCTAGCGGAAATCTTGATTTAAATTTAACAAAAATTATCATGATGTATGTTCGAATTAATAACTCCTTAGAACCATATTTTAATTGGGAACGTTATTTTGATTTCATCAGCTGTCCACCGAATTTTATAAGAATCTGAATTTTTCGCCAAAAACTCATTATTTCTGAACCGATAAGATTATCGAGAATTTTTATTTTCGGTTCGATAAATCAAGATTGACAAACTAATCCCTTTTTTATTAATCAAGAATTATGTTTAATCTTTGAATTCTGACCAAAGACCCATAATTTCGTTTATTTGGATGGAACTTTTTTTCGATATTATGTGAAATTTGTCTTGAAATCGCTTAGTTCATGACTAGGAACTAAACTCGACCGGCGTGACCGGCGTCTACGCCTATGAGTATTAATCCCTTTCAAAACTTACGGCGGTAACCGACGCGGCTTACACTTTGTTTAAACGCCATGTCCTTTCTCAGGACAGCCTACGATCTGAAAATCTTGGAATTAGTTGATTTTGGGATCTGAGTTTGGTTAACAAAATGTATTCTAAAGTTTTTTGCATGATCGTTACCGCGTTCGTGATAATGGTTGAAAACCCGGTTTTTGACTAAATCGTATCATTCATTCAGTCATAGATGTCAAAAAAAATTTTTTAGGAGGTTAACGTGGGAATTAGAAATGTTTATTTTCGGTTTTATTTGCGGCAAAATCGACAAACATCACATGTTTACATTGACTGTTTTGGGTGTATTTGAGTTTTTATTTCACTTCATTTGGAGCACTGATGTCAGAGTTTTTTTCTATAGAATAAACTCCTTGTTTACGAATTGTGTGCCTCCAGTTTAAGCTGAATTTGATTTACAATCTTTATTTTTGTTTTGCTTATGCGAGGAGTTCAATTTTTGGTTGTGTCTAATTCGCCAAATTTCCCAATTTAGATCAATCTTGTATTTTTTTTCAAAAAAAGTTTACTTAACTTATTTTTTCCTATTAGCTACATAACAAGGAAACGGATACCGAAAAGTTATAATTCTATATGGTCTCTTCTTAAAAAAGTACAGCACGATTCGAAAAAAATACTTGGAAAAATCCCAAATTTTGAAATTTTTGTTTCGAATTGATTTTTTTTATTTTCTGGTCGGGGTTCTTTTTTCCCGCATTGAAAAAGTGGTTTTTCGCATTTTCTAGAAGACAGTTTTTCAGAAAGACCTGAATTTTTGGAATAGCAGATAACTATCAACGTTTAAGTTGAGAGTGGAAAATTTTCTAAAAATTTCTAAGTCAGCGTTCTGAATCCGAAAATACTGTGTTTTAACCGAATTTTTTTTAAATACACTGTCTTTTTTGACTTTATATCAATGTCCTTCAAAACTTTGCACCAAAACATTACATATATGCGCCATTTTTAGCTAGTAAGAACATTATTGAATATCAAAAGCAACTTGAAGTCAATTTTTATCTCAAAATTTTTTTTTCTCTACTTTTGCCATTTTTGACCATTTTTCATGGAGAAAAAACTTTCATATCAAGGATATTTTTTAATTAGCAAACATTCAAAACAGACTTTTCTAGCGCATAACACCCGAAATTTCTGAAGTTTATAATATCGTCTTAAAAAATCATGTAGTCGAGTTAAGTTGGAAATGGGAGGTAACCCGGCATGGTTTTATATCTTTCCAGATAAATTAGTTATCAGTAAAGAACATAAAAATATAAAAGTTTGCAAGAATGGACACTTTTTATTGAAGATAAAATCAAAAAAAATTTCTACATTTTTTTCCTTTCATTTATTACTCTGAAAAATGACAATCTGCCGGATCGATGCCACCCCCTAAAGTCCCTCGGTTAAATGCTTACTACTCCAATAAAGATTCTCTTATCGCGCGTGTTCGACCGAAACTATATATGTTTCAGACACATTGTATTAAGACATTTGCTGAGTGCTACACACGGATTCAACTTTTGCGGTCCCAATATTAACACCCTTGCATATAATCATACTCAAATGATGAATTAGGTTCAGAAAGGATTATTTTTATCGTTAACTCGTATGTGACTTCGAAAAAGATCATCTTACATCATTCGTTTTGACCCAAATTTTTTAAACGACCGATCTTTCAACACTGGTGAAAATGACTTCTTAGAGTAAATTGCAGAGGAATTGTGAAGGGTTTTCAATGGCCAATTCTCGCCAAAGTTACAAAACTGAGAACAATAATATTTCTCTCTGATTTATTTGAACGAAATTTGCACCCAAAAAGGGACGGATGGCTCGTTTCAATGAGAAACGTTGTTTACAAAACTGACGGAATTATTTTTCCAAAATGCTCTCTCCTAGAAGTTTTAGTACAACAATGATTCATGGCTAAAATTTAACCGGACAGAACGTCAGCAGGTCATATCACAGCGCTTTTATGGAATTCTTTATTGAGCTCTCGGTTCCACCAAAACAGATTTGACCTATTTGTAGGATCTTAATCAAAATGGATTCCTCCTCTAATTCACAAATAACACATTCGAACCTACATAAATCGGCAGCGGAAGGTCCGTGCCAAATCAGTAAGGAAAGTGTTGTCCGAATTTCTTTCTCCGTCGTCTATAAATCTTGTCTTTGAATTTTTTCAAAAATTCTAAATTTCACTTATTTCGATACAAAATATTTTTGGAAACACAAAAAAGATTTCTGACTGTGTATGGACATTAAAACGACTATCCGTTACTCGCAAAGCGGGTTTATTTTTTAAAGCCTTATTATTGCGACGACCATTTCTTTAAAACAATCGATTCCCACGTCGGTTTCCGTATATGTTTAGAAAAGTTAATTATTGACGCAAATAGTTTTCATCGTCCTTTGGTACTTCACACTTTAATCAAACAATTACATCTATCTATAAAAAAATTTAGGTCTTTGAATTTGTGTGATGTTTTAGAAAATTTTAATAAACTTTATTGTATTCCGAACACGTTTTTGGGATAGCCAGGCTACTTTAGTTAGTTACAAGTTAATCTCTGTGTGCGAGAATGTTTTTCGAAATGTCAGTTTAGTTCATAGAGTTTAAAAGTTATTTTGTCGACAGCTCACATCGAACACACTTGGGGGTTGGGGGTTCCCATATAATCGTGTCCTAACCCAAACACGTTTGGGGCGATAGAGAGTACTTATAGCTTTAGTTACAAGTTAAATCTCATGTTGGACAGAAGGGATGATTTTTTCGAGATGTAGTTGATTATTAGAGTATTAAACAAAGTTTTATTTGTTGAAGCCAACATCGATACACACTTTGGGGGGTTTTGGGGGGTTCCCCCCCAATAATCGTGCCTACAAGCATTACAATTTGGGGGTTTTAGGGGGTCTCCCTAGTGGCGAAGCCCATCGAACACACTTCAGGGGGTTTGGGGGTTCCCCCATATAATCGTGCCCCTAAACACCATACATTTGGTCTCCTGCGCGTTGTGGGGGGGTGGGAGAAATACCCAGCAATTACAACAATCAGCATGGAAAACCCCCTTAAAATACGCGTATTACATAAATCTGAATAAAAATATGATGAAAATCGCAAAACCGAATTTTCTGTGAAAATTAAGTAGGAAAAATTTGATTCAATTATTATTTAAATTTAGTTTATTAGCATTTTCAAGTATGAATTATTATTTGGTATTAGACTAACACAATACTTCTCATTGAACGAACGGCGCAAACAACAACTTCGATTAAAAGAGATTAACGCAAAAATTTAATAAGTTAACTTAAGGGTATCCCGGTCCCTAAATTGAGATATTCCCGATAAAATATTAGCCAAACTGACTGTCTAGAATACTATTCAGATTAGCCACTTTGTAGAACTAGCCTTCAACTGGCGAAAAAATTTGCCAAAACTTTTTTGCATGTATACACTCCCAGACACATTAGCGAAACAAGGAGACATAAGGCAAACCCGAAATTCCTACTCCTCTGAGGTTATATTTCGAAATTAACCTAAATTTTAACATAACCTGTATAATTAGTATACAAAACTTTACAGTGGCGTTTTTGTCGATAAGTGCTATATTTTTTCTAGAACATGCAAAAAACCACCGTTTTTTGGACATTACGCCTCGAAAAATCCTACTCCTCCCAGGTTAAATTTGCAAATTAGCTCAAAATTTTGCAAAAGCTAGTTCAGAACAAATAGAAACTTTACAGTGGCGTTTTTTTTGCAATTTCGACTTCAAACTCAAAATATGAATTTTTCAAGGTCACGTGAAAAAATTTCTGAAAAAAAATGTGCTTCGATTTTTTCGAAAGTAAGCTGGGGAAACACTGAAGAGAAAGTTGGCTTACTTCAATCCGATATTTTGAAGTTTTAGTGGTCAAATTGCCACAAACGTTATGTTTAAACATAATTTCGAGAAAAATACTCAGAAAAAAATCGAAAAAAAGCAAAATTTTCTAAAAATTTTTTGTTGTCATTTGGGTTGTTTTATGCGTTCAAAACATAAACAATTGATTTGGTGTACTTTTATGACATAATAACTGCAGAAAATGTAGGAACCGGGATACCCTTAACTTAGTTAAGTCATTTTAGTATCGTCATTTTTCTTACCAAACAAAGGTTACTTCTAAATTAAGACTATTCACCAAAATTTACAAATACCTAAAAACAATGGTGGAATGTTTTTTTATTTCCGTTGTGTAATATTGTGAAATAGTTTTAATTTAACTCAGTGAGTTTTTAAAGATATATTTACGCTTTCTGATATAGTTTTAAGTTTGTTACGGATTACGAAATAATTATCAGAAGTGCTTTAAGGTTTTAAATAATATCTAGCCATCACAATAACTAGCAAACAGGACCCTCCTTAAAATAATAAAAAAACTCTCTGGTCCTGATTATCTCTGCATTTGCATCGACCAAGATTTCTTCTTGACCCTTGTGAGCACAGAGCCAATATATTGGCTCGAACATACCTAAAACCATCCAAAAAGGGCAAAAAAAGGTTTGTAGAATTGTTTCAGGATTGATCTATTAGTTTTTTTCTTATGTTTAACTTGTGAAGAAATTATTTTCAAACTAGTCATGCATGCATAAAACCTAAAATAAAAATTTATTGGTATTTAGTGACACATATTTTTTTGGGAAATGAAATTTCAAAATTTTCAATTTAAGTACGAAAAAAATAATTTATTATAAAATGAATTTAAGGGGATTGTGGGTGCTTCCAGCAATTTGCTGGGGAAAAATAAGGCGTTTTTAAAACTCAAATATCTTTTGTGAGAATTGAGTGAATGTTTATGTTTCCAATTGTATATTGTAGTCCGTAACCTTGAGAAGTCAAAAATTGATTCATTTTTAGAAAATATTATCACATCAACCTTTAAATGCATAAAACCTAATTGCTGGTATTTCTTTCCATTGAAGTATACCGTCATATCCACGTATCCAAAAATCACATAATGCCGATATTATTGGTCAGGAAAAAATTCTCTACAATTGCAACCAAGCATATTTTATAAATTCATCTTAATTCGCCAAAAATTATTTTTGAAAATTCCTTACTATAGTTAAATATAGGCAAAATGTAGATTATTTTACAAAAAAAAGTATACCTCACGAACGGTACATGCGATTTCTTTTCTCTTTTTCATNTGGGTACGCAAGACACCGACTCAAAAATTATATCTGTGGTATACTTTGGTTAGCAAAAATAATGAAAATCATGATATACAGATGTATAAGGTCATTTTTAAAAGAAAAATTGTTCAGAGCAACCGTCTTAAAATTTAGACCATGAATTACAGGGGGAGCCATATATATATATCCCTTCATCACACTTTGGTTAATAAATGGAGTCGGGAGATTCTTCTAGAATCGCACGAGATCGGGGGTATGAATCATACCGTATTATACACGGTGAGTGTAACGAACGGTGTAGTGTGATTAACTCCCGTAGTGTCTTTTGTACCATCAATGGTGCAAGGGCCTTTAATCGCAATTTAGGACCCTTAATCATGTATGAATGAAAATTTACAAAGTGATCGATCGACTATTGAATAATTGACGTTTGTGCGTTTTTTTTCGAAATTTCACTGTATTACAGTTCTTATTTTTGAGCAACCAAAAAAAAATTCTAAGACTTTTCCCATACACCATAGCCCCAAGTGATCACGTGACCGTATTTCAAGGAATAAGTGGTTGACCAAAATAGTACTGTTTTTAAAAATTACTTAATCAATATTTGAAAGAATGAGTGTTCTTTAGAAGTTTTTAAGACTTTTCCCCATTACACAAGATCCTAAAATGATCACGTTGACCTTCAAATTAGGAAAGGTTTTGATGAAAGTAACAGATAGTGATCAAATACGCCGAAAATTTTTGCCAAAAACACATAAATTTAAGAGTTTGAACATAATATATATTCCAACACGTCACTGACCTTCATTTTCGAGAAATAAGGATTTATCTATGACATATTTCAAACCTTATTTTGAATTATTTCGTCACGTGATTTTATTCGACTTTGATGTAATAAGAAAAATGTCTTAAAAACGTTTAAAGTTTACCTGGATTTTTTTTGACGTAATTTGAGTACTTTTTTCAATACTGTACTATGTTTTTTTTCAAAAGTACTCAAATCACGTGGAAGACCCTTAAAGAATCGTAACGAATTTCTAAGACTTTTATTGCCTTACGTAGGGCCTCCGTTTTAAATAGAGCATTTCTAGAAGTCATCATTCCGAAATACTGATTACAGAAGAATGCGTAGGCGAAATAAAGAGAGAAGGAATCACGAGAAATATTATTCCAAAAAAATGTAAGACTCATTTTACATGAGAATGATATAAAAACATTGATTTTTTTTTGCAGATGCAATACCCAAATTTGCGGACGGTTTAAATTTTGAATATGAAAATGTCAATTAACCCTCAATTCGTGTTATTTTCAGTTGTTTCTGAGAATTGGCAAAAATGAGAGAGTTTTTAATTCTTATTTTCACTTTGATAACTTTTTAGAAATTGTTTTTAACAATTGTTTTTATAGGACTGTAGAGAATTCTTTGAATAATATGATTATCATTGAAAAAATATTATGTGATAATGAATGTTCGGTTATAATGCTCAATTTAAGCGCTGCCATTGATGGTGCAAAGACACTACGGGTCCAGAGATTGTCGGCACTACGGCAGTTAGGGATATGGCTAGGTCAGTACCGGGCGCGAAAATCGACTTTTTAACTAATTAGTTTATTGACGATTGGTGATAGTCCATTGTGCAGAATTTTCAGAGAATTTTTTGAAAAAAAAATTTTTTCGAAACGTTTTGATAATGTATAATGGCATTTTATTGTTAAATTGACGATTGAAGTAGTGCTCATGCCTGCTCAATCCTAAAATTATGCTTATCGATAGCAAATAAAATTTTAGGTCGAAAAATACAATAAAATTGGCACGGACGAGATGTTGGCCAATATTCAATTACGCATTTTTTCATCTAAATTCCTTCAAAATGACCGAAAAAAAATTTCGAAATTTTTTTTTCGAAATTTAAAATTTTCTATGTCATGTATAGCTAAATGTTTTGTGGCGCGTACGTGTCATAACAACATAAAATGAATAATAATTCAACCTTTAAAGCGCCCTAGAAAGCCAAAAGGTATTTTTCTAATACTCACATTGTGACCACCAGGTGCTCCAAAACAATTTTCATGGTCGGAATCATTTTTTTTGAGAAAGTTTAACCATATAACTCAAATATAGTGCTGAGGGTTTAGTTTTGCAGATAAATCTCCCGGTACTGACCCTAGATATGGCCTACGCAATTTCAAGATTTTTAACTAAATCCTACTGGTGCCAATATCGCCGAAAAAGCCAATCCCGGCAAAATTGCGTGAGTGGTTAAAGTTTTTATTATCATTTTTTTGAGTGCGTCATGCTTTACGTCATATTTACTTTTTAAACCAAACCTTATTTCTTTGAAAATAAGGTCACGTGACGTTTTTGAACATTGTTGTATTGGCAAAAGCTCTTAGATTTCGCTTCGAATTTCCCTCAAAATTTTCTAGACGTAAATTGAGTACTTTTTGAAAAATAGTACTCTTACGCAAAAACCTTATTTCTCGATTATAAGGTCACGTGATATTATTTGGACTTTGCTTTAATCGAAAAAAAATTAAGAAAACTTATTTAGATTCCACTGAATTTCTTTCAAGGTAATTTAAGTACTTTTTGAAAAAAACAGTACTCTTTTGGTCAACCTTATTACCTGATTATACGGTCATGTGATGATTTTAAGCTTATGCCGTGGTGCAATAAAAGTCTTCGAATTTTCAGAAAATTACGGTCAGAGATTTATTGTGGTGTTTTAAAATAATTTGCAAAAAAAATGATCTTGTCATTAATGATTAAGATTCGTAACGTGCGATTAAAGGGTGTTGGCCAACTAGTTGGCTAAAAGTGACTCTACGAGTTAAAAACCAATTCGGTAATGTTCGAGAAAAATTAATACCAAATCGAAACAATGAAAAAAAATCTTATGTTGCACACATGATAGTTTCAGAGTTTATAAGGGTCAATTTGAAGCCTGCAGAGTTTTTATAAGCAACAAATTGACATTATAATTTTAAATCCGGGTTTTTGTTACCGTTTGAAGGGGTACAATCATTGCCTCTATTTAACCAAAATTTGTTGGGAATGAAGTTCATAGTATTCGAATTTAAAAATGAAGGCTTTTAAGTTGGTTTTAGCTCTTTTTGTTAGCAATTCTGCTGTTTTAGCATGTTGGTCCCCCCGAGAAATTGGAAGCAGCTTAAACGATGTGGTCGACAGCTTACAAGATGTAATAAAATATTTAATTATTGGTGTGAAATTCTCAGCTAGCTCAAATTAATCAGAAAAGTATACATGCAGAAAGTGAATGATGGGAAAATATTTTTTAACAAAAACATTTTTTAACAAAACATTTTATAAAAAAAAAAATTTCAACAAAACATTTTATAAAAGGAAAAATATTTTTTAAAAGAAATGGTTTTTTAACAAAAAAACATTTTTTAACGAAAAAAGTATTTTGACAAAAAATATTCTAGCAAAATACATATCATTTAGCAACACAAAACATTTTTTCACAAAACCAATATTTTTAAAAAGAAAATTTAGTTAAAATAATGTTATACTATTTGAATCATGTGATGCGAAGGTGAGATGAATATTGTTATCAATAAAATTTTTTAATAGGCAGTTGGAGATGTTTTCGGCAATGATGGTGAAGTAATTCCTGGAGATATCCCTGATATTTTAGAAGACGTTGCTAATGAACTTGATTAAAATAAAATTCAATAAATTCATGGAAAAATTTGTATGAACACTTTTAGCTCTTTCTTAACAAGCTCTTTTTTACTTTATTATGACTAACTTTCAACAAAATACATAAATAGATCAAATAAATGTTTATCGGTTTGTTTATGCGTTTCCAAACAAATATCATCAGATTTAATTTTTGTGATAAAATTCAATGATGCATTGTTATAAACAGTAGTCATACATGAAATGAAATTGTCAACGTACAATCCGCTAATTTTACGCAAACGATTCGTCATATTTTCCTATCATGTTGAAGGGACAGCCAATCAGAGCCCCCCCATTACTTCCACGCTTTTAATAATTAAAATTTTGGGTCTGACCATGTCCCGTCCGGGTTGTCCGTTTAAAGACATACAGTATGTCACTGCTATGACGATTTGAAATAAGGAATTTCAAAACTCAAAAATAGGTATCAATGTTTTTAAGCTATCTTGTTACAAGATTCTTGTAGGGAATTTTTTTCTGGTCATTTTAAGACGCAGAATTTTTTTCGTTTTTGAAATTTTTTGGAAAAAAAAATGATTTTAAGGGGGTATGCGACTCTGATTAAATAAAGACCTTAAGGGTATGGTGGTTCCTACATTTTCTGCAGTTATTATGTCATAAAAATGCACCAAATCAATCGTTTATGTTTTAAAAGCACAAAACAACCAAAATAATAACAAAAAAAATTTCGTAATTTTTGAGTTTTTTCGATTTTTTTCTGAGTATTTTTTTTCAAAATTAAGTACAAAATAACGTATGTTTCAATTTTACCACTAAAACTTCAAAATTTTGGCTTGACGTGAGCCAACTTTCTCTTCAGTGTTTTCCCAGCTTTCTTTTGAGCCTACTTTCGAAAAAATCGAAGCAAATTTTTTTTCGGAAATTTTCTCACGTGACCTTGAAAAATTCATATTTTGAGTTTGGGGTCGAAATTGAAAAAAACGGCTCCTCAGAAGTTTCTATTTGTTTCGAGCTACCGTTTGCAAAAATTTGAGTGAATTTTGAAATTTAACCTGGGAGGANTTTAATAACTGTTTGCGGCTATATATAGCATATAAAATGCACACGAGTGCTCGCTTTGTATCATAATGGCCTATTAGTCATTGTTGATGAAGTATTGAACTAAAGGCCATAGAACGCTATTTTTTCACATTTGATATACTCTCAAGCGGCCTTGAAGCAAAATATTCTAAAAGTAATCCTCAAAAATGTGTATCCACAGTTAAGAAGTAAGAACTACGGAATGTCAAAATCATCAAATGCTCACCATTAAAGAGGTTAAGTGGGCAGTGTCAAAAATTAATTCTCTAAAATTGTTAGATATATCGACCGCACAACATAAGAATAGACTTGGTTCACATTTTGTATGATGTCCGTTACCAACGAGATGGAGCTTTGTAAGTAGAATATTTGAAATAACAATTTTTGGTCTGACGATTGGCAATAGGGTTTAATTGAATAAGTCCGATTTTTTAGCCTTTGTGGAATTTTTTTGGTCATTTAAGTTAGGATTGTTTTTTGAAAATCAAATCGTCTCTTGCTTACATATATATACTCTCTAAACTTCGTTGTCATTTTTCGTATCAGACTTTTTTATGAAGCTAAACGAACCAGTGTAATTGGTTCATAGTTTAGGAATAGTTCTTTTATTTGTATTTTTAAGAGAGATGAATGTGGGAATAAAATAGGTGACGAAGGTTGTTGGTGTTATTGCATTGGGCTCTGTCGGTCAAGTTGTACGAAGAAGTCGAAATTTGGGACGACTGCGAAAGGCCAAAGCGAGGATATATTGGATCAACATTTACAAGTATCATCACTTTATGATTAAGTATATAAAAAACCTAGCATATAGGAAGAAAGAGGAAAATTCGGATAATATCTTATAGCATATTTAAGCATTAACCATATGTATTTCATAATTGGATATTAAATAGGAATTTTTGTTGTCATTTACTCCAGAACTTTCAAAAACGTCCGATAATTTCCAAAATATCTTTACAAATTTGATTTTTATTTTTTTTGTCGAAATTTGAATGTTTCTTAATAAGATTTGAAATAAGGAATTTCAAATCGAAATAGGATATCAATGTTTTTAAGGTATATTGTAAAAACAAATTTCTGGTCATTTAAAGACCAGGTTTTTTTCGTTTTGAAATTTTTTCAAAAAAATGATTTTAAGGTCAAATTTAATGACTACTTAGCAAGCTGTTAAAGTGAAAATAAAAGCTAGCGCACTTTTTTCTGCAATCGAGAGAAAACTGATACAATTTCAAGTTTTTGACTAGGGCACAGAACGCGTCGACCAAAGACGGTCAATGTCATTATCGTAAGCCTTGAAAGTAATTCAAGCAGAATCGTAGGGTCGAACTTTCGATGAAATATCTCAACTATGGTCAATTATGTTATGAGAAGGCTGTAGAGAGCAAAAATGTCAATCTCAAGTCAATTGCAGTTATAGTTTATACTCACAAGTACTCTCAAAAGAATCGGAGGTCGATTTTATGAGACGTAAATTACAAACTGGGATCATATGGTACTAAAGTCGATAGAGAGCAATTATTGACAGATTATTGACCTTGAGGTTGAGCAAGGATTTGTTCTTTTAGCGACTTACATAACAGTACATATTGAACATAGTTTGCGGAATATATATTATCAAAAAGTTGACCCTCGATTTTTTAAAAGGTATTAGTTCAGATGAACTGAGATATACCTTGAATTTGACGGTCATTGTGGCGACGGGTGATCATTGGCCCTAATAAAAATATTTTGAAATGTTTTAGCTATTCACCTTATGAGAAAAAAGTAGCCTAGTCTCCATTATCAACTTTTACGTGGCCTAAAGTTGTCATGAAATTAAGTCTCGAATTCCAAATAAGTGATGATTTAGCTCTACAATATGCTCTTGTAATTGAGCTTCCAAATTAGGAATTGTTCTAGCTGCTTCTAGAATTTATTATTTTGTATTCGCAGGAGAAATTCTTTTTTAGAGATGAAGTCTAAGCTGAGGATATGGACGGAAATGACCTTAAAAATCTCTATTTATTTTTTTTAGTAAATATAGAGGTTCAAATCCCTGCTAGCGAGGTTTTGGCGGGAATTCGGTGATTAAAAATGGCATTCGCTTTTGATTCAAATTTAGATATATGCATTAATTTAATAATTTATATGATGAGTCTGAAGTATTCAAATGCATGTTTATGGGAGAATTTTATTGGCAATAACTTCTAATTTGTTTTATCAAATCTGGTAGGTGCGAAGAGTTTAGGAATTTTTCGTATACATCTACGAGTTTCTTAAGTTGACTTCGAACATAGAAGTCGAATTATAAATTCTTTAAAATTTATCAGAAAATTCAAATATGAAATCATCTCCTGGATCAATAGTTAGATATTTTCGCTACGGCGCTGCATAGCAGACAAATGGGTGACTATATGTCATTTAAGGAGGAGATATTTTTTAAGATTTGGTCTTGAGGCCTCTAGCGTTCAACGTTGTGATACAAAAAGAATTTAGACGAAGATCATTGTCATATTTTGGCCTGATTTAGATAGGATCACTTTGAAGGGATCTATTCGGCGGACGAATACACTTTAGTTAATACGTATGCACTCTGATTTGACATTTGTCGGTGAAATATCTGAAACTAGACTCATGAGAAAACGAGAAATGCTTATTGTAGATTATCTTAATCCTGGAAAAAATGGATAAAAATTAGTTTTGTGCATGTCCATAAGGTACAGTATAGTAACAAGGTGGACCTTTCTCAATCTGCAAATTATCTCTCCCAGACGGATTAACTAAATGAGTTAATTTTACAGATCACGTAAGGTAGTATGAAAGACTTTTAGCGATTTTAGTGATAGGCGACTGAACAATCGAGCGATAATAAACGACGATTTTCACACTTTCAGATCAAATCTATCACGTCCGAAATATATTTGCAAATAGGTCAATTTTATACAAGTAACTGTTTGCTCAAATTGGTAAGACATTGAGAGAGCTTTTGCTATTTCGCTAAAACTAGAACTATGAGTTGTTTGGTAATTTTCCGGAAAAAAAAGTGCTCGATTTTTTGAATAGTAGACCTCGAAAGAAAGCAGTAAAACACTGACGAGAAGTTGTTCGTAAGATATTTTGAAGTTTTGAGTGGTAAATTTACAAAGTTATTTTTTGGACTGCATCGTTTTAAAAAAAATAGTTAGAAAAATGCGAAAATTTGGAATTTTTTTTTGATGAGGGAAACAATTTGGGTTTGTATCACTCAATTACACTGTATAAATTAAAGCATGTGTATGTCCTTAAGGGTATCGTTCTAAATTTGACATTTCTCTATGAAAATATTGGCCAAAACGGGCTCGTAGTGATATGTCAGATTAGCAGTTGTGAGAACTTAGCCTTCACTTGCGAAAAATTGCAAACCTGTTATTTGTATGCGCAGCACTACTCACGACATAAGGCAGAGAAGGAGCCACTAGCCAAACGGAAATCATATTCTCGTCAAGGCTTTATTTTGAAATAACATCAGAATTTTAACATGATCTGTATGATTAGTATGAAAAACTTTTGCTGTAAGTTTTGTCGATAAGTTCTATATTATTCTGTACGTAAACCTGCGCATAACCACGTTTTTGGACTTTTGTCATCGGAAAATCTATTCCTAGGTTAAATTTACAAATTTACTCAATTTTTCATAGCAATAGTCGTAGCTATAAACAACAAGAAACTTCCCTTTGGGGCGTTTTTTCAGATTTCGACCCAAAACAATAAAATGAATTTTTCGAAGGTACGTGAAAAATTTCCGAAAAAAATGTATGCTTCGATTTTTCGAAGTAAGAAAGAAAGCTGGGGAAAACACTGAAGGACAGTTGGTTACAGCAGCGAAAATTTGAAGTCTTTAGTGGTCAAAATTAGAACGAACAACGTTATTTTGACATAATTATTGAGAAAAATACTTCAGAAAAAATCGAAAACTGCAAAATTACGAAATTTTTTTGTTGTCAATGTTGGGTTGGTTTTAGGTGCGTTCATAAAACATAAACGAATGATAATTTGTGGATTTTAACAGTAAAATATGTCAAATTAGGAACCACCATACCCTTAAGGGCATTAAACATGCTTTAAATTTATACAGGGTGATAATTGAGTGTACTACAAACCCAAATTGGGTTACCCAATCATCAAAAAAAAATTTCCGAATTTTCGCATTTTTTCTAACTATTTTTTTAAAAGATGAAGTTCAAAAATAACGTTTGGTTAAATTTGACCACTCAAACTTCAAAATATCGTCTTGACGTAAGCCAACTTTCTCGTCAGTGTTTTACTGGCTTTTTTTTGAGTCTACTTTCGAAAAAATCGAAGCACTTTTTTTTCGAAAATTACCAAAAAAATCATAGTTCTAGTTTTAGCTGGAAATTGCAAAAAAGCTCGCCTCAATGTCTTACAAATGTTCTGGAGAATACAGTACTTGATAAAAATTTGACCCATTTTGCAAATATATCTTCGGAGGTGATAGATTTTGAAGTCTGAAATTGTGAAAAATCGTCGGTTATTAAGCGTTCTAGAATTGTTCAGTCGCCTATCACTAAAATCGCTAAAAGTCTTTCATACTACCTTACGTGATCTGTAAAATTAACTCATTTAGTTAATCCGTCTGGGAGAGATAATTTGCAGATTGAGAAAGGTCCACCTTGTTACTATACTGACCTAGTGGACATGCAACAAAAAAAAATTTTATCATTATTTTCCAGGAAATAAGATACAATCTACAAAAGCATTCTCGTTTCTCATAGCTCTAGTTTCAATATGTAACACCGACAAACTCAAATCAGAGTGTCAATACGTATTAATAAAAAGGTTGCGTAGCGCGCGGAAAGATTTCCTTCAAAGTTGATCCTCATCTAAATCATGGCCAAAATATCGACAATTGACTCGTCTAAAATTTTTGATCACAAGTGAACCGCTAGAGGCCTCAAAGACCAAATCTTAAAAACATATCTTCCTCCTTAAATACAAAAAGTCAACCAATTTCTGCTAATGCGCGCCGACGAAAATATCTAAATTGATTCGGAGAATGATTTCAATATTTGAAGTTTTCATAAATTTAAAAATTTAAAATCTCGCTTCTGATTGGTTCAGAAGTCAATCTTAAGAAAACTCGTAGGTATACGAAAAATTCCGTAAACTCTTCGCAAGCCTACCAATTTGATAATAAACAAAATTAATAAGTTATTGCCAAATAAATTCTCCAAAACATGCATTTAATATAGACTCATCATATAGAATTTATTTAAATATAAGCATATATTAAATTTGAAATCAAAAGCCGAACATTTTAATCACCGAATCCGCCAACCTCGCTAGCAGGGATTTGAACCTCTAGTTTTTAAAAAAAAAATAAGAGAAATTTTTGAAGGTCATTCCGTCCAATGCCAGCTTATGACTCATCTCTATAAAAAGAATTTTCCCCGATACAAAATAAAAATATCTAGAGCAAGAACAATTCCTTAAATTTGAAGCCTTCAATTACAAAAGCATATTGTAGAGCATAAATCAAGCACTAATTTGGAATTCGACGACTAAATTTTCATGACTAACTTTAGCCAGCTGTAAAAGTTGCAAATTGGGAGCTAGCGTACTTTTTTTTCTGCAATAAGGTGAAATAGCTAAAACAATTTCAAATATTTTGATTTAGGGCACAATGACCACCCGGTCGACCACAATGACCGGTCAAAGTTCAAGGTAAATCTCAAGTTCATCGTAGAGACTTGAAAGTACCTTTAAAAAAATCGGAAGGGTCAACTTTTTGATGAAAATATTCGCAACTATGGGTCAAGTATGTACTGAAAGGTCGCTAAAGAACAAAACCTGCTCGAACCTCAAGGTCAAAAAACTGGTCAAATAATTGCTCTCTAGCGACTTTAGTACATAACTGACCCAGTGTTGCTAATACGTTCATCAGAAAATCGACCTTTCCGATTCTTTTGAGGGTACTTGTGAGTATAAACTATGAACTTGAGATTGACTTTGAGATTTGACCAGTTTTTGCTCTCTAGCGACCTTTCAGTACATAATTGACCCATAGTTGAGAATATTGTCATCGAAAAGTCGACCCTAGCGATTCTCTTGAAGGTACTTTCAAGTCTCTACGATGAACTTGAGATTGACCGGTCATTGTGGTCGACCGGGTGGTCATTGTGCCCTAAGTCAAAAAACTTGAAATTGTATCAGTTTTTTCTTCTGATTGCAGAAAAAAAAGTGCGCTAGCTCTTAATTTGCAACTTTAACAGCTTGCTAAAGTTAGTCATGAAAATTTGACCTTAAAATCATTTTTTTTTGAAAAAATTTCAAAAACGAAAAAAACCTGGGTCTTTAAATGACCAGAAATTTTTTTTTTACAATATAGCTTAAAAACATTGATATCCATTTTCGAATTTTGAAATTCCTTATTTCAAATAGTCTATATTAAGAAAACAATATCAAAGATTTCGAAAAAAAAAATTAAAAAAAATCAAGATTGGTTAAAGATAATTTTTGGAAAATTATCGGACGTTTTTGAAAATTTCTGAGAAATTGACAACAAAAAATTCCTGATTTAATAATCACATTATGAAATGTCACATATGGGTTTGAAATTGCTTAAAATATTATAAAGATGATTATCGCGAATTTTCCTCTTGTCTTCCATATATGCCTAGTTTTTTATATTTACCTTGAATCATAAAGGATGGAATAACTCTGTGAAATGTTGATCCAATATATCCCTCGCCTTCTGGCCTTTCTGCAAGGGTCCCAAAATTTTCGACGGTTTTTGGTACAACTTGACCGAAGAGCCCAATGCTAATAACACCAACAACTTCGTCACCTATTGTTATTTCCCAATTCACCAATTCTTAAAAATAAAATGAAAGTAGACTATTTCCATAAACTATGAAATCAATTAAATGGGTCTGTTTAGCTTCATAAAAAAGTCGAATACGAAAAATGACGAACGGAACGTTTAGAGAGTTAATTGTAATTAAAGCAAGAGACGATTTGAATTTCAAAAAAAAATCCTAAGTCTTAAAATGACCAAAAAAAATATCCACAAGATGGGCTAAAAAAATCGGACTTTTCACTTTAAATTCCTTATTGCAAATCGTCAGACCAAAAAATTGTTTTTTCAATATTCGACTTCAAGCGCCATCTCGTAGGGGAACGTGACATCATAAAAATGTGAGACCAAGTCTATTCTTATTTTTGTGGTCGATAGTAGTCTACAATTTTTAGAGAAATTAATTTGTGAACATTGCCCACTTAACCCTCTTTTAATTGGTGAGCATTTGAGTGAATTTTGACATTCGTGATGGTTCGTACTTCTAAACTGGTTGAGATGACACATTTTTGAGGAGTCACTTTTTTAGAATATTTTTTCTCTCAAGGCGCTTGAGTAGATCAAATGTGAGAAAAATAGCGTTTCTATGGCCTTTTAGTTCAATACTTCATCAACAGAGGACTTGAATAGGCCATTTTATGAACAAAGCGAGCCTTCGGTGTGCATATTATATGCATATTAATATATGCCGCATATATTATTAAGTTGGAATTTTTATATATTATTAATATATGCAGCATATATTATTAAGTTGGAATTTTTTTCCAATTTTCTTGTGATTTTCCGTGAGCTGAGAAAAAATTGCGCAAAATTTAAAATCTCGAAAATAGAAGGACACAAAATTTCATTAGTTGTTATCAAATTTGACTCAGAATGCTTCAAATCGCGCTTGACCAGTTGGTCAGAGTGAGTGGTAATAAGCTCATCATCATAATTCCCAGTTCAAGGCTAGAGCTTTCAAACGATATTTGCAGAAATGTTTCATCTTAATCTGATGGTCTATCTAAGAGTGACCTTTAAGTGACCAAAAAATTGGTCACTTAAAGCGCCCAAAAAGTGGTCACTTAAAGCGCGCGCTTTAAGTGCCCAGCTTGACTCCAATTCGGACACCTGTCAGTGTTTTTTCGAAGCCAGTTTTGATAGAGGAAATTCTTATTTTGGTCACTTAAAGCGCGCCGCTTAAGTGACCAATATTTGTTCTCAAACCTCTCAAAGCGTCTTTAATGTCGAAATTGGTCACTCAAAGCGCGCGCTTTAAGTACCAAAATTATGAGTCATTAAGAGCGCGCGCTTTGAAGTGACCATTGTCTTGGGTCAGCTCGGTAATTTATAACTTTGAATTTTGATTTGAAACTTGTTTTGACCTGAACAATCTAGATTATATGACGCCATGCAATTGTATAGTTTAAGGGCAGGTCAATCAAGTATTAAGAAGGGTATTGAGTGGCAGGCTTAAAGGATTTGTGATGGAAGCTCTAAAGTCCCCCATTCAACGCTTTAAACTATTAGAGAATGTTTTTAAGTCGTGTTCGTGCTAGTCATTTTGTGATTAAGAACCAAATTATTCGGATTTTGGTTTAAGTGGACCACAATTGAAAACTTTGTTAATATAAATTAAGTCGTCATAACTGAGAGTTACCGCCAAAAAAATTCAAAGTAAAACCAAAGTTATAAATTAGCGAAGTACGAAAAAACATTGGGCACTTTAAAGCGAGCGCTTGTAGGTGACTCACAATTTTTGGTCACCCTTCAAAAGGTACTCCTAGATAGACCATCAATCCTAGAATGAAACGTTTCTTGCAATATCCTGTTTGAAGCTCTAGCCTTGAACTTGGGATTATGTAATGATGAGCCTTCATATCCTCACTCTGCACAAGTGGTCACGCGGTATTTGAAGCATTGACGTCAATTTTCAACTATGAAATTTTGTGTTTCCTTCTAATGTTCGAGATTTTAAAATTTTGCGCAGGTTTTTCTCTAGCTCTACGGAAATATCAACCAAAATTGGAAACAAATCCAACTTCAATTAAATTGTCTCACTATATTAAACTAATTATAAAATTCAACTTTAATATATGCGCATTATATTCATTATGTCGCACACTGAGGCTTGCCCGTCCAAGCCGGCTTTCAAAAGGCCTTTCCAGTCCTGTTGATGAATGTGATCTTGGAACTAAATGGCCAAGTACGAACCTGTTTTTTTCTCAACTTGATGTCTAGTCAAGCGCCTTGAAGAAATAATATCCGTAAAAGTAACTCCTCAATGTGTCATCTAACACCGTTTGGAAGTCGAACCATCAACGAATGTCAAATTCACTCAATGCTCAACCAAATCTAAAACGAGGTTTCAGTGGAGCCTGTTCACAACAAATTAATTTCTCTACAAATTGTAGACTCTATCGCCGACCAAACAAAGTACAAATAGACTTGGTCTCATTTTTTATGATGTCACTTCCCCGTACGAGATGGCGTCTTCGAGTTTTGAAAAAACATATTTTTTTGGTTGCAACGATTTGCAATAAAGGAATATTAAGTGAAAAGTCCGATTATTTTTAAGCACCATCTTGTGGATTATTTTTTTGGTCTTTTTAAACTTAGGATGTTTTTTTTGAAAATTCATCGTCTCTTGTGCTTTAATCGTACATTACTCTCTACGTTCCGTTCGCTTTTGTCCATTTTTCGTATTCGTGTACTTTTTTATGAAGACTAATCAGACCAATTTTATTGATTTCATAGTTTTTATGCGACATAGTCTACTTTCTTTTTTTTTAAGATTGGTGATTGGGAACTGAACAGTAGGTGACGAGTTCGTTGGGTTTAGCATTGGGCCTCATTCGGTCAAGTGTGTACCGCAAAAACACGCTTCGAAATATTTGGACCTTGCAGAGCAGGCCAGAAGGCGATGGCATATACTTGGCATTAATATTACAGATCGTCTCCCTATGATTCAAGAGGTAAATATAAAACTAGGATTTGAAGACAAGACGGAAAATTCGCAATTACTCATCTTTAATATACTATTTATAGCAATTTCAGACCCTCATAGTGACATTTCATAATGTGAATCTATTGAATCAGAGAATTTTTTTGTTGTCAATTTCCGAAAATTATTTTCAAACGTCCGATGTTTCCAAAAATTATCTTTAACACAATCTTGATTTTTTTAATTCTTTTTTTGAAATCTGATTGATAGTTTTCTTTAATTATAGACTATTTGAGATAAGAAGATTTCAAAATAAATTGTGGAATGATTGTTTTTAAGCTTATATTGTAAAAAAATTTTCTGGTATTTAAGACCCCAGGTTTTTTATTTCAGTTTTATTGAAATTATTTTAAAAAAAAAAATGAGTTTTAAGGTCAAATTTTCATGATCTACTTGCAGCTGTTAAGTTGCAATTAAGGAGCTAGCGCACTTTTTTTCTGCATCAGAGAAAAACTTGATACAATTTTCAAGTTTTTTGACCTTAGGGCACAATGACCGACCCGGTCGACCAAATGACGTCAATCCAGAGTTCATCGTAGAGACTTGAGTACCTTAAGAGAATCGCTAGGGCTCGACTTTCGTGACAATATTCTCAAACTATGGGTCTTTATGTACCGAAGGTCCTGAGAGCAAATCTGGTCAAATCTCCAAAGGTCATCTCAAGTTCCTAGTTTTATGCCTCAAAATTACCCTCAAAAGATCGGAAAGGTCGATTTTCTGATGAACGTTATTAGCAAACACGGGTCGTTATGTATAAAGTCGCTAGGAGAATTATCTTGACCGTTGTTTGTTGACATTGAGGTTCGCCAGGTTTTTGTTTTCTTTACGAAACCTTTCAGTACTTACATTGCCCTAGTTGCGAATATTTCATAAAAAGTTCCCTCAATTCTTTAAAAGTGTACCTTCAGTTCTCATTTTAAGTACCTTGAGTACTTATACGAAATTGACATTCTGGAACTTGACCGGGTATTGTGTCGACGGGTGTCAATTGTGCCCTAATCAATAATATTTGTTGTCTTTAGCTATTCACTTTATTGCAGAAAAAATATCGCTAGTTCCCAGATTTGTAACTATTAACAGCTGGGCTAATAGTTAGTATGAAACATTTGAATGTCAGAATTCCAAATTAGTGCTTGCATTTATGCTTACCAATGCTTTTGTAATAGAGGCTTACATCATGGAATTGTTCTGCCTCTTCTGAATCTATTTTTTTTTGTTATCGGGGGAAATTTGCCTTTATCGAACTGAGATCATAATGCTGGGCTTTTCGGAGGATGACTAATTCAAATTCTCTTTTATTTTTTGTTATTAAACTAAGGTCTCAAACTCCCGCTAGCGAGTTTGGGCGGATTCGGTGATTAAAATGGCTTTCGGCTTTTGATTTCAATTTTATATATATGCTTAATTTATAAATTTTTATGCGATGACGTCTCATATTAAATGCATCTGTATCTTGAGAAATTCATTGGCAATAACTCGTATCTAAATTTTGTTTTATTTTCAAATTGGTGGCTTCGCGAAGCAGTTACGCCGAATTTTCGTTACTCTACGAGTTTGGTCTTAAAAGTTGACTTCTCTTGAACCAACTTCAGAGCGAGTTATTTAAATTTTTAGATTTATCGAAAACTTACTTCAAATATTGAGAATCTCCTCCGAATCACAACGTTCTAGATTTTTCGTACATAGCACGCNTGGTCACTTAAAGCGCGCGCTTTAAGTGACCATAATTTTGGTCACTTAAAGCGCGCGCTTTGAGTGACCAATTTATAAAGGCTTGAGAGTTGAGAAAATATTGGTCACTTAAAGCGTGCGCTTTAAGTGACCAAAATAAAATTTCCTCTATCAAAATGGCTTAGAAAAAAATGACAGGTGTGAATTGGAGTCAAGCACGGCGAACAAATTTTGGTCACTTAAAGCACCCCCCTATCTAGGGTTTTCTGTATCATTTACCCGAGTAAATTTTTGACAAGGAGAAATTGTTTTATTCCAAGGCAACCGGTTCACGGGTAACAGACCTTTAAATTACCGGTTTTTCTTAGACAAAATATGAGAATTTTCGAAAAAGAATTTTCATAAATAAATCGGTCTAAAATTTTCTTATTTGGACGCTTTTGTTTATCCGGTAGCACATAAGGATTGATTATTATCAAGAAGTAATACATTTTGATAAAAATAGACAAAAAAATGGGTCTATTGAGATTCGAACTCCTGATCTTCCGGTTTAATACATCAGCGGTGAATTGGTTTACTTGAAAAAAACAAACAGTTTCCGTGTCACAAATTTACTTGGGTACATAATACAGAAAACCGTTTATCGATATCTCTTTTTGCCTTCGAGTGATTATGCTGACAAGGATGGGTAACCCACCGTGGGTTCCCTTAAAAAAACTACCTAAGGTAACTTTCAAATAAGAATCTCCAAAAATGTGGGTGTTCGTTCTCAGCCAATTTGAAAAATAATGAGAAAGGTATTTCAGCATAACCTCCGCAAAACCTTATTTGAAAGTTACCCATTATTATTTGTAATGACATTTTGCAATACAAGTTAAACTAGTTATAAGGAAATAAAACATCTATCTGGAGCAGGAATCGGCAAAAGCTGGGCATCTGGGCCGCTTTTCGGCCCAAATGATGCCCAGATATGGCCCAGCGCCTAGGCCAAAAAAAGCCTCGACCCAGCCCAGCCCAGACCCAGCAAAATCGTGGCCCAGCTTGGCCCAGACCCAGTCGAAAAAAAGTGGCCCAGCGCCAGGCGAAAAAAGTGGCCCGGGTGAAACTTCTGGCCCAGGCAAAAATTTTTGCTCAGCCAAAAAATTGATAAAAACAAAAATAATGGCCCGGGCGTAAAATTAGATATGGCCAGATATGGCCCAGATGTGGCCCAGCGCCTGGGCTAAAAAAGCCTCGACCCGGCCCAGACCAAGCAAAAACAGTGGCCCAGGCGGCCCCAGCAAAAATTTTTAGTTTGCCGATCCCTGATCTGGAGTCTACCTACACTATTTTTTTCTATTTAAAAAGCATGGTCAAATCAAGTCTGCCGGCCGTGAAAAACAATTCCTTATGTTGAAAAACGGAACCGGTAAAATATGATTATCAGCCTATGAATTACATTTTCACTGGAAAATGAATACTGGAAGAATTTAAAAATTTTAATGAAATAAACATCTAAAAATTTTTTTGAATTTTTTTCTTTATTTTATCATCTTGCAAAAATCGGGAACAGTTTTTTCAAGAAATAATCGATAAGCAATGTTAAATAAGGCATATAAAATTTACATACCGGTAACCATAGGTCCGTCTGGTTTTTCTAATGCATCATGAAGATCTCCTCCTTCAACAATTTTAGCATATTGGCTCACGTCTTGATTTGGGACTTCTGAAATTTCAACTGACATTGCGGAAAACATAGGGCTCAGAGGAGAATCAAGTGATCTAGATGCTTCATGACTGCATTTTAACATTGAAACTCCCTTTATTTTTTTCGAGATTTGATATTGTCCCCTGGAACACTTAATTTTTGGAATATTTCTCATCTGAGTGTTTTTTAAGCCACCTTGGCTTGATCTGTATTCAACGAATCCACCGTTACAACTAGCAGAACATTTTGACTTTTTTCCTGAAGAACAGGAGACGGAAATTGAACTAGCGGTGTCTTTGAGAGCACCACAACCAGCAATACTATAATTTTTGACAATTAAACAAAAAATTTTAACTACAAACATAAAAAGAACGTCACAGGTGGAACTTTAAAACTAAGAAAATTATCGAAAATAAAATCAGGTAATTTACGACCAGACACAAGAATTTTTTTGAGTTCAAAATTTTCAATACGCATTTTTGAAGCGATTTTTGAAAAAATAATTTATTGGGTTTTTATGCAAAAAAGTTCCAAATTTTTTTCTAAAATTTTTTTCACCCCGGATTTTGGTGGCCATGAACACGTACAAATTGAACACATCATGTGCTTCAATTTATTTTTCTGGTACTAAATTTATTCTTGGATTATTTAATTTTTTCGGATGACTGAATGGAAACAGTTTTACTTTTGACGTCAGAAAAAAGGTATATTTTTAGTCTGTACTCAACTCTCCGATCAGTTTCCAATTGAAATTTTCAATATAATGTGATTTTCATACTCATCAAAACAAAGATCAATACTTTAAATTCAACAGTAATTTCAAGAAAAAAAAACAATTATTTGCACGAACTGTGTTTTAAAACGCAAGTGACGTTCGAGGTCTCTCAACTTGAGTCTCAAGGTTTTTATTGGATCTTACCTTGACGATGAGCCTCCCGGAGAACCCCCTGTGGAGCCTCCTGTACAACTGCCAGGTGAAGATGCCGAAATTTTGTCTTTTTTGTTTGACGAATTTTGCCATCCCTTTTTCTTACAAATATAACTTTTACCACAGGGCTTAATAGAGCAAGTGCCTTGCTGGCAGTCAAATGATTCACCAGATTTTATTGCAGATGAAAATCGCACGCCCCTACAGGAATCCTCTGAGCCGCTGTTTTGCTGGTTATTGTTATTGGTTGATGGTCGCTTAATTAAGGTCGGGAATACTCATGTACAAGTTATGATAACTGTTTACTCTCAGATGACAAACAGAAAAAAATGATACTAAAATGTATAAAATGTAAAGTGTATGAATGCCATATTTTCAAGTGTACAACAACCTGAACGAAAAGACCTTTAATGATATCATAAAAAACAGATTTAAGTGCATTTTCAAAATGTTTAGCAAATTTATATTTTGACTGGACCATGCAAAAAAATAAATTTTTATCATTTTGAAATATCTCAAATTTATACATTTTACTATCGACCCGCCCAATATCAGATACAGGGGGGGCAATATCGCCGAAAGTTTTTTGGCAAAATAATTCGGCGATATTGGGCACTTTCGGCGATACGGAAAATAATAAAAAAATTTGTTCAAAAAATAAAAAAACGCGTAGGCGTTGGAAATGACGTCATATGTCAAACAATTTTCCAATTTTATAAAGAGTTTCACGACAGGTTTGAATGACGTGAATCACCAAAATGCGTAGAATTTAATACTCCATCAAACGCAATCGAATAAATTAGAGTAGAATATGGGAAATTCAATCCTGGAAGTGACGTCATTTATGACGCACACAAAGTAATTTGAGATATAAATCTCAAAAAAAGGCGATTTCGGCAAATTCGGGCATATTGGGCATTTCGGCATATGGGGAACAGGAATTATTTTAGCTATTAGCTAAAAATCGTGATATTGCGTAGGTTAAATTCGGCGATTTCAGCATATTCGGCGATATTGCCCCCCCCCTGTATATCGTTAATCCGGGAAAAGAGCCCATTTTTAGTAAATGATACTGAAATTTTGGCTTGATTTACTAAAAATGGGCCCTCTTTCCGGAGTTAGGATATATATATTTGTAATATACCTACATGTATATCCTTTTCCCAACCTTAGTCCATCTTAAAAATGCTTACTGTATCTATAGTGTGTTCGAATCCCACTAATGTTGTCTTAGTCATTGTCTTAGTGATTGCTTGAGTGATTACACACCGATCAACTTTGGCGGTCCCAATATCAAGTACCCTTGCCTATACTCATACTCAAGGCAATAACTTATACAACATTAGTGGGATTCGAACACGCGCTTTAGAGATAGTAAGTATTTTTAAGATGGACTTAGGTTGGAAAAAGGATATGGATTAACAACCTTCAGCGGACAAATCCAATCGATTAAAAAGATACAAACGGCGCAAAATACTAATCAATGACATCGGCTAATTTTTGAGCGGCCGGCCAATCATATTTTCGCATTGCACATCATTCAAATAGGATTTTTCCGCTGAGGTTTGTTTATCCATTATTCATAGTATATTCCTAATAACTTGTATATCATGGAGAATGTTTTATGAAAATCGTAAAATGACTTTTTTAAAAATTGCCGATCTCTCCCTGAGTAGGCCGTTGAGATTGTGGTTGAGTCGGTGGTGCCTTAGTTGCCGATTCGTGAACAGTTTCGCCGGGTCCAACCGTTTCTTTGGTCTTTTTTGTGCCATCTTGGCACCATTTAAAAGCATCGCAATTTGCAAGTACAGACTTTGCATGATCAATCCAGTCAATATAGTGACTAACTCGAGTATAAACACCGAATTTATCAGCTCGCGCACATCCATGACCCCAAGAGACCAGACCGGTTAACTGTGCCCCTTTTCCAATGTCCATAGTCACCAATGGCCCACCAGAATCACCTTTTAAACAATACAATTTTTACCAAAAAAATTTACAAGAAAATCTAAGATAAAATATATTATTATTTCCCTCATTAGTAATGATCATTACGCTTTATGCCCTGTAGTCCAAATTATTTTTACACTTCACTGATTTACGCACAAAAATGTCATTTCTAGATTCCCAGATTTCTGTATTTTTATGAACTTGGAAATCTTACACTAACTAACCATTCATGGAAACCCCCTGTAATGGAAACCCATTATCATGTAATGGAAACCCATAACCCTTTACTGGGAAACCATTACGATTTATGGAAACCATATTTGAAAAACAAGGAATTATCATTTATGGAAACCATTTTTGAAAAACAAGGCATGTTTGAGTAAAATAACCTCTGTTTTTGGTGTTTAATTTGTTCAAAACTCCTCTAAAAAGTTTGTTGATTTCGGCTGCCCTATAATTGATCCCTGAACATGTAATCTAGAAAAAAACTCAAAAATTTTCAATTTTTCGGCTGAAAACAAATTTTCAAATTTTGCCAAAAGTTACCATGTAATGGAAACCCATTGCCCTGTAATGGAAACCCATAACCCTTTGATGGAAACCCATAACCATTTATGGAAATTTTTTTCGGAACATTTTTTTCGCGAAAGTGAGTTTCCATAAATGGTAAGTTAGTGTACTTATTACTGAATCAATTATACTGATATCTTGAAAATGAATTAGAATAAATTCTAAACTAGTTGATGAAACAAAAATGTTGAATAAAATATTTTTGCTGTAAGTTTTTAACTCCCGTAGTGACTTTCTGGTCATGCGTGACCAGATGCCCTTTAATCGCAATTGATGACCCTTAATCATTTATTAATGAACATTTACAAAGTGTTTGATCGACTATTTGAATAATTGACGTTTGTGCGTTTTTTTTTTAATTTTTACTGTATTACAGACTGTAATTTACAGTACTTATTTTTGCAAAATTTTTTGGAATCACCAAAAAAAACCTTACATCGTTATCAGAAAAAAATTCTAAGACTTTTTTTCAATTACACTATAGCCCAAAAATAATCACGTGACCGTATATACAAGAAATAAGGTTGGCCAAAATAGTACTGTTTTTTTCAAAAATTGCTTAAATCACTTTTTGAAAAAAGTGAGGAGCATCTCCAAAAGTTTATAAGATTTTTTTTCCATTACAGCAAAGTCAAAAAACAATCACGTGACCTACAAATTAAGCAATAAGATTTTGGTTCAAGTACACAAATAGTACTCAAATAACGCCTAAAAATTTTGAGGCAGAATAAACACTTAATCTAAGAGTTTTGAACATAACGGCATTTCCCAAAAACGTCACGTGATCTTATTTTTCAAGAAATAAGGATTAATTTATGACATATTCCAAACCTTATTCAGCAATTATTTCAGAGTACTTTCTCAAATTACCGTATTTCGGTACTATTTTTTCTCAAAACGTACTCAAAATATTTCAAATCGGATAACGGATTCGCGTACTACGCGTACGATTAAACTGAAAAACATATTTGTCCAGTTCTGGTAAGTTTCAGAGCTCCATAAACGGAGTTGGATAAACTGATGTAAATAATGAGTTTAATCAAGTGAAACAGATGCTCCGCGCGACTATTATGTTGCTTGCTTTATAACACGAACTCATAACCCGACATCATCTCAAATTAGTCATCAAAAATAGTTGTTTTTTCTTTTTAACTCTCAGCCGCCCGTCAAGTCCTGCAGGGCCTGATCGACTTTAAACGTTTTTTTTATATAGGTTTAAAGTTTGTGACTAGAAATTTCCTGCATTAAATCCTGACAAATAATTGAAAATCACTTATTGCTCAACCAATCGGAAACGACCTTCAAAATAGAGTTATAGACTATAACTTGTAGTTCTTCGTAAAAAGGGAGTTGTTTGGATTTTTCGATCCGATCGGCAAAGCAGATACAGTGGTTGGCCACTTAAAAAGACATTTTAAGGTTTTAAAAAATACATTCCAGACGAGTTTAGAAATACAAAGACCACCAGTTTATTTCAAATTGTCTATACTTTCAGAAAGAAAAAAGTCTTAAAATTAAATTGTGATATTTTTCTATTCGAGCTTTAATTCACGCCAACCCCCATTAACAGTAAAACAGTTTTTTTATGTTCTCACCTTGACAGGCATCTTTTCCTCCTTCAATATTTCCAGCACAAACTTCTTGATTATCATTAATAACTCTTGTATAAGCTCCGTCACATGCTGCATGAGACACAATTGGGACATCGACCTCTCTGGCTTGATCTTCGACCCAAAAAGCGTTTTCAGAATTATAACCCCATCCAGCAACAAAAGCCATTTGGCCTACTGGTACTCTAGAATTTTTATCTGGAAGGCAAACAGCGTTAGTAAACTCGTCAAATACAAGTTTTTTCTTTGAAAGGTTTACTGCTGTATTTGGCATTATTAACAAACTCAGTTCGTATACTCAGCATTTCACAAAAATCCTTGACACACTTATTTCAAAAAATCATGATGCCTTGTACATGTTATGATTCGACTTATTTTTAAGCTCAAATAATTTTGTCTAAGATTCCTTAATTACTGAAGCAACATATAATTTATAAATTCATATTTTTCTTTCATGTAGCTAGAAATACATATAGATTTTCTTTATTGTATATTAATTTAGACGTTTTAAGTCATCTTTCAGTACAGTATATACTGTATTTGATATACTTATATGCCCTGTTTACGTCAGAAAACTAATCGAATGTGAAAAAGTTCACCTCCCGCCCAAGTCTGGCTCACATTTCCGTACTAAAGTGAGAGATCAATTTTTTATGGACCATTTTAAAATACCGCACAAAAACTTTAAAACCTACGCTAAATTATGCCAAGCCGAATCGTATTTTATGCGAATACATCGGCCTCTTTTGAATGATCAAAAAGATTAACAGTGGGCCAAAAAAAAATTAAAACTTTTCTTCGCCCACACAAAATAATTCTTGCAAACTCTAGATCTCAAATCAGTGAAGTCTTGAAACTTACTTTTATTATTTTCTCAAAAACCTGAAAGATGCTAACGCGAAACGTAGTTTGATAAAACATAATAAATTAAATCGATAAAAGTCATAAAAACTTCGAAAAAAAGTTATAGAAAAATGGAACAAATGGCTATAATTCCTGAACCAGAGAAGTTAGAAGAATAATTCCACAACCAAAAGATAGAGAATTGTAAATAGAGGCATTATAAATTTTATGAAAGTCGTGTGTATCTTACCATAAGAACCGGCGCGCTGAATGACTAACTGTGCCATTCGGCACACGTTCAGTAAATACATTAAAAAATTGTAAACCTGGCCCTTTAATTTAATAAGAGCAATATCATTAATAAGAGTTGATCGAGTAAATTGTTCGTGCTCATAAATTGCTTCTACTCCAACTGTCATACCACCTTTTCCATCGAAATGTTTAGCACCATGGAAAATTTTCATATCGTTCACTTTTTTGGTGTCGATTCCAGCAATTATGCCTGTGAAATCAACACAATGCGCGGCTGTAAGTACATGCCATTCGTCAATAATCGATGCACCACAAACCTCATTTAGTGAAACTAACCAAGGCCAGGCTTTAAAGGAATCATTTATATAAGTTTAAGGGTTAATATAGTGTCTTATTTATAAGTTAAAATCCGAAAAAAAATGAGATTAAATACAGCATGTCACATTTTTGCTTCCGTTATTGATTTTTGCACAATTAACTATCCACCAATACAGACTTTCAAATTTGGCAAACACGTAGGTGCTTGCCAAATTTTAACTTCTGATTGGCGGATAGTAAATTGTGCAAAAATCAAGAACGGAAGCAATAATGTGACACACTGTACATGTACTCGTTTGATCCGCATAGTAAATATTCTCATTTTATAGCAATTTTTTGAGTTATTGTTTTGTTACCAGTGTGTGTATAAACTTAATTGATAAATAAGTGTTAAATTTAAGATCTTAATTTAATTTGTGAGCAGGGAATTTTCTCTCTATCGTCCCAATTTTTTGGAGAGACCCGAACCTGATATCATGATTTTTTTTCGCTTTACTCTCTATCGCTCACACGAGCACGCTCATCAACTCATCCAGTTGATTACTGATAGTCAAAATAAGATAAACCGTAAAAACTCATGATTCGTAAAAGATGGAATTTTTGGCTTGCTGTGGAACAATTTTTCAAATGGTTTTTGACCTGGGACAGCCTAAATTAGGCTGCCTAATGTGGATATTCGTATCTCATGATCAAAACATCTGATATCACTAATTTTTCTGTCGTTTTTATTTCGGAATATGATTGTTTTCAAAAAATGTAAATTTTTATCTTTACTTCAAAACTATTGTCATACTTAAATTTTCAGCGAGTTAATTTATGAAGTAACAAATGTTTAATGTTGACCCCAAAATTCAGAAAAACGACCTAGTACCACGTCCGCATTAAAATGTTAAAACAATTTTAATTAATTTTTTCAATTTATTCAAATATGTTTCAGACTCCAAAATTTAAATATTCCAGGTCTTAAAACGAGCAGGCGTATTTAAGGCGGTAACCGACGCGTTTTACCTTTGTTAAAACGCCAGTCCTGTTCTAACAGACAGCCTGAAGATACTGAAATCTTGGAACATATAGTTGATTTTTGTCTGAATTTTTCAAAAAATGTAAATTTAAAAGGTTTTTTGCAATGATTCGTGACCGGGTCGTGATATCTGGTATGAAAAACCCGGTTTTTTGACTAAATTCGTTCAATGTTCTTTCGTCATGAGATGTCAAAAATTTTTTAATTTTTCTAACGCCCACTATTAATGGTTTTTTAGGCTTAAGTTTTTCCGCTTTAAACCCCTCCACAAACCCTTTGAACTATCTGAAGGCCAAAAAAATTTTCGGGGGCCAAAACGGCAGAAATAACATTCGTCACCAAGACCTACAATTCAAATATGTCATAGGAGTTTGCAATTTTTATTTTCCAAAAAATATTGTTGAAAATTTCATACGATTAGCGTTCGAAGATATGTAATTTTTTCCTACTTTTTTTAGGAATTTTCGCCAAAATTTCTTAAAAAATTAATTGTGGTGAACGGATACCATATCGAAATCGCTCTGGGAAGCAAATTTTTTAGAAAGAGTATTTCAGGATTCTTTTTGATATAATTTTCTTATAATATGCAGGTCTTCATACGAAGAATAAATTTTTTTTGCCACAGTGGAATTTTTATGAAACACAAAAATATGAAAAATTTTTTCAAAAAATTATTTTCCGCGAAAGAAATTTACCGGCAAATTTAACCCAAATAAAGCCGACACAAGACAAACGATCAGTGTAGAACATTAAGGTGGTACTGTGATTTGAAGTTATCACAGATGATTAGCAATATATTTCAACATTTTGCTGCATATATTTTCGACGCGCGGCGAATATGAATAATCTGTTTTGTAAGCCGATCCAGATATCATTTATACAATTCTGACGAACAAGCTATAACTAGCTAGAGTATTTAACTTTTAAATTTTCGTACTTATATGATATACATGTAAAAAATGTATGGTTTTGCTGAATAATACAAGGTAAAGTGAACTCTCTCTTTTTTCCCCTGGCAGTTATGCGAGTTCACAGACTTCGAAATTTGAAAAATGTCTTATGTGTTTTAATTACTTATTTCTATTCTTCGCTCAATCCAGAACGATGAAAAATAAGTTAATTAAATATCTCTTCCAGTCCCCGTGATCAAGTGGCTCAAATTATTGCCTTCAATAGGACTTTTGCGGTGTGAGGTAAAGTTTCGTTCTGGGTTGAGGCAGGTTTAACCGTATTTTCCTGAACACTGAATCACCATCACAAATCTTGAAAAGACATAATAAAGTCGAACGTTGAAAAAAACAATTCTTATGGAGTTTTAGGAGGTAAAGTGGCATTAAAATGTAATTTTCGGTTTACTTTGGCGCAAAATCGAAAAAAACTTACATCGTTAAATCTTGAACTGTTTTGGGTGTCCCCAACCACTTGAGTCCCTTTATTCAATTTCATTTGGAGCACTGATGTCAACGATTTTTTTATAAAACAGCACCACTTTCTTACAAATTGTCGCTGTTCCAGGCTTAAAGCTGAATTTGTCTTTACAAATATCTTCTTTGGTTGCTTATGCGAGACTTCAAAGTTTCGGTTGTGTCCAATTCGCCATGATTTCCCAATTTTTGGATCAATTTTTACCCAATTTTTTTGTCAAAAAAATAGTTTTATTTACGTTATTTCCTAATAGCTTTACATAACAAGGGAACGGATACCGAAAAAAAAATAATTCTGATATGGTCTTCTCAAAATACAGCACGATTTCGAAAAACAATACTTGGAAAAAATCCCAATTTTTGAAAAAAATTTTGTTCCAAATTGATTTTTTTTTATTTTTCTAGAATGAAATCGACAACTAAATTTCGAATGCCGCAAAAATTAATAATTTTCCATGTGTAGATCTCGAGATATTGACCTCCATCGGTTACCCCAAATTTCTGAATCTAAGTAAATTTTGGAAATGTTTTTTTAATTTTTCATACAATTTGAAATCTTGGCTACCCAATGCAAGAAAAATCAAAGGTTTTGATACAGCAGTTCAAAAATGACATCATAAAACACTTAAAGAGAATTCGATATTTCTGAAAANTTTTTTGTCAGAAATTTTTTTTTATATTTTTCTTGAATGAAATCGACAACAAAATTCCGAATGCCGCAAAAATTAGCTTCGTTGCATGTGTAGATCTCGAGATATAGACCTCCGTCGGTTACCTCCTTAACTTCCATATTTTCCCAAACTTGACTTGTTCGGCAATTATTAAATTGTGTTTTGTAAAAATCGGATCGGACCATTTTTTCATGAGATTACTGAAATTGTTTAATTATCAGTTTTTGTTATAAAAAATTAGAAACAATGGTCTGCTTCGGACCATTTTTTAATTTATTTTTCTCTAATTAGTTGTGCTCAGTTTGAGCTATCTAAGAATTCAATCAGATGAGTCGTTTTCAAAAGCCGAATTATATACAAATGTTGGCTTCAAAGTGGCTAATATGTGCGAGGAGGCCCCGCAATCGATATGAAACCCAAAAACTGATTAAACGTCATTTAAGTACACATACTGTAAGTACAAGAATTTAAGGTATTTTGCAAATAGATCCCTTGTCTTTTTCGTCAAAAATCTCTACTCCTCCAACAATTTTCTCTCCCAAATTTCCGACCCATCTTGCGTGTTGAGCATCTGGGGCACCACACTGAAGATTAACATCTGATAGAAAACTATCTGCAGCGTTCACTTGTGGAAAACTCTTATCTGGCTTATTTAACTTATTCTTTTTACCGGCTGAACTACCAGTAAGGAGTAAAAAAGATGTAAAAAGACGCATTTTTTACCCTGGTGGTTCAAGCTCAGAATTAGTCTGAGTCACAAATCTATCGGTGCAGCCGCTTGGGGGCGAAATCGGTCAAATCAGTGCTTACAAAATGACCTGTTTTGCAGTTAAAATCAGGACTAATTATATATTAACACTAAATATTATTAATGATTTGGTTAAAAAAATGATAAACTTTAAGTGCATCATAAAAGTGTGAAATTAATGACAATGAAGTGCGCACCCTTATAATATCCCAGGTAACAAATTTTCAGCTAAAAAGTAACGTTAAATTGAATGAAATAAATTTTAAAATAAATTTGTATTTTTTATTAAATTGTCAAAGGAACTATCAATTATCATCATTTGATCATTATTAAAATAAATTTCATATCGTGAATTTGAAAAAACCACGACAATAAAATATTTTTTTAGAAAATTAATTTCGGAAATTGATAATTTTTTTATCAATTTAACTACCACATGCGCACGAATTACCACATCTTGTTTAAATGATACTATTTTTTCAGTCATGAATAGAATTGTCTCAATTCAGTCATCAGAAAAAATTGTAAATGTCACATTTTTGCTTGGGATCTTAATTTTTTAATAACTTAGATCGCAAGCAAAAATGTGACATGCTGTATATCCTTTTTCCAACGAAACTCTATCTCAAAAACGTTTACTATCTCTATAGCGCGTGTTCGAATCCCACTGATGTTGTCTAAGTGATTGTCTTAGTGATTGCTCGAGTGATTCCAACCGACCAAATTTAGCGGTTCCAATATCAAGCATTCTTGCCTATAATCATACTCAAGACAATCAGTAAGACATTAGTGGGATTCGAACGACTCTTTTTAATTTTGAACTTTAAAAAAAATGATAGAAATTGAGATGTTTGAATTTTATTTTTTTAGCCATTTGTGTAATAATTTTTTAAAGTTTTGTTTGATACCCATATCCTTTTACCAACGGAACTCCATCTCAAAAACGTTTACTATCTCTATAGCGCGTGTTCGAATCCCACTAATGTTGTCTTAGTGGCTGTCTTGAGTATGATTGTAGACAAGGCTGCTTGATATTGGGACCGATTAATTTGATCGGTGTGTAATCACTCGAGCGATCACTAAGACAATCACTTAGACAACATAAAACTTAATGAGAAGATGGAAAACGTCTCGGAATGTCCCATTTTTCGGGGGTCGTTTCCTTACGACGATATGGATACTTTCACCAAGCGAGCGCCGCGATTGACCAGCGATGGGGCACAAACAATAACTTGTTTTTAAAAAGAAGCGATCGTTCAAAATAAAGCATCTTCAACGGTTGGAGTATCTACAGCGTCGTAAGGGAACGACTCCCGAAAAATGGGACATCCTGTATGTATTTTGTATGATATTAAATTGAAAAAACAATGTTACTGATTTAACTCCCGTAGTAACTTTCTGGTCATGCGTGACCAGATGCCCCTAATCGCAATTTAAGACCTTTAATCATTTATGAANGAACATTTACAAAGTGATCAATCGACTATTTGAATAATTGACGTTTGTGCGTTTTTTTTTGAAAATTTTTACTGTATTACAGTACTTATTTTTTGCAAAAATTTTTGGAATCCCCAAAAAAACCTTTCATCGTTATTCTAAGACTTTTTTTCCATTACACCAAAGCCCAAAAATGATCACGTGACCATATATTCAAGGAATAAGGTTGGCAAAAACAGTCTTTAGAAGTTTTTGAGACTTTTTTTATTACATCAAAGTCCAAAAACGATCACGTGACCTTCAAATTAAGAAACAAGGTTTTGGTCAAAGTACACAAATAGTTCTCAAATTACGCCAAAAATTTTTGAGGTCGAATAAAGACTTAATGATTAAGAACTTAGAGGAATTGTTTTTTTTCTTTAGTTTGAATTTTTTTTTGAATTATGAACAGAAATCATGTGGCAGATTGCATTGCTAATATATGGACTTACTTCTGGAGAGATATCCGCTTATGTTGTACGGTAATGGAGTTAATTTTGCGGAGTTAAAGTCTTACATCTAAGATTCTTGAACATAACGGCATTTCCAAAAGTCATCGTCCGATCTTTACTTTTCAACCGACATAACAGATAAATTGATGCAATACCAGTCCCACCACTTTTTAGGGTCGGTCTATTCTGCTCTCCTAACTCCGGAACAGTAAAAAAATGGGCCTTTTTGCAACTGATCTATATTCATGAACAGCATATATTTTTTAAAGGGTCCAAAAAAAGGCGAAATCCCAAGATTTTTTTGGTTTTCCCAAATTGGTACAAAATTATTTCTGGTGGGCGTTTGTCTAACATACGGATATCTTGCTAACGGATAATCTGCTCTAAAATGCGAAACTGGCCGATAAATGGTGAAAACCAATCAGGAAGCCGTTTAAAACGATAGGGCGAAGGGTGAAGCCAGGCAGGGCGAGGCGAAAGAAAGGGGGTGGACGGGGCCAATGAGACGCAATGGAATCTCGTGAACGTGAAAAATAAGGCTCAGATTCAGAAAAAATGAAATCTGAGCGTGAGAAATTATAAAAAATGTTAGAGAAACATCGACCTAGCGCATCAAGGCAAGCCAGAAGGAAGTTTTAAATCAAAACCTGACATTTTAATGGCGGGCCACGCGTCGGATATTTTTAACCAAGCTTGACATTTTTAGGGCGGCCAGGAGGTCATTAAATTTTATTTAATAAATTGGAAGAATTTTAACTTTCAATAAATATTAAATCCTATCGTTTTTAACCCGAAATTACGAAAAATAAGTTATTGAAGATTTTCTAAAGTATTATGGAAACATGAGACTTATTCCGAAGTTCAGGGAATGGGTCCTCCGAGCTCAAATACTCTGTTCGGAAATAAGAGCAAAACGATCAAATCGGTTTTTCCGATCCGATCACGCTTTTTCTCTGATCGGGTCGCGATCTGATATTTCAAATTTTTGAAATGGGCCTTGTCGAGGAGTCGGTGTTTAGTGTAACCCATTTGTGTACGCTAAGCACGCCCGTGGCTTTCGCGTACCGCCGAATTGGTCTGCATTCATTTTTGTTTATTTGGGTCAAATTTTGGTAACAGGAAGAGCACGGGCGGTGCTTACGGCGTACCCAGATGGTCTGAATGAATATGTTCTGAAAAACGCAACCTCATGATTATGGGCGTCATTAGGGTGGTTGAGGAATATCACCGACTGGACACTGGAGCACAGTGATAGGCATAAATATGCCGCAAAGTAGCAGTCAGTACCGGGAGACCAAAATTGTCGAATAATAAAAAAGGGGCATATTATTTTTAATTGTTGGAAAATGAGGCTCCCTCACATCGGCGAAGGCCGATAAGAGGGGATTTAATGATTTAATTTCAAATTTGTTAAAAAATGAGCCACCCAACTCGGCCGGGAGACGATTAAAGGGGATTTTATTTTTTATTTAAATTTGTTAAAAAATGAGCCAAAATCGGCCGAAAGGCCGATAAGAGGGGATTTAAATGATTTTATTTAAATTTGTTAAAGAAGATGAGCCCCAAATCGGCCGGAGGACGATAAAAGGGGATTCTAATGTTCATTATTTAATTTTGTTACAAAAAATGAGCCCCAAGATCGGCCGAAGGCCGATAAGAGGGAATTTAATGATGTTTAATTTAAATTTGTTAAAAAGATGAGCCCCAAATCGGGCCGAGGACGATAAAAAGGGGATTCTAAATGTTAATTATTTAATTTTGTTTGAAAAATGTGCGCCAAAATCGGCCCATGTTTTCGACTCTGATGAGGCAAGATTGTGAAAGATTAAAACAGATGGAGTCAAATTAAAAAAATAAATTGATCTTCAAAAACATTGTGAAAGTCAAAATTGAGGAAAGAAATTTTTTTTTCGGACATATAATTTAAGAGGCTAGAGAGCAAATATTATCAAAACGCAAATAATCTCTCTCCTCCCTGGTTTTTCAATTGGTTAATAGTGATAATAAAGTATGGCGAACGAGGACTATTATCAATGATGTGGGGGGGATTTTTGATTTATAAAAACGCACCTCAAAATTTTGAAAATTTACCTCCTAGAAGCTCTCGAGCGCCAATTTACCGGCTTTTTTTTCAGCCATTTTCAAAATCTATCTCCTCTCCTCAATTATGTAATCTTCAGTATCTAGAATGAGATAGTTAAATTAAGACTTAAAGGCGTTTGTGACATTATTATTACATTTATGAATTTTCTAGATATGCGCACTAGATTTACTATTTCAAAAAGCCTAATGTGATAATAATATTTTCATTAGTAACTCAATAAACATATAAAATGAGTGATAAAAAACTAGCCAAAATATTCTTGGCTTAATTTTAGCAGAGAAACATCAAATAAAACGAGTTTCATGAGAAAAAATCCGAAAACATCCCTTTCGAATTTGGCCAGAAGTTTTTGAAAGAAAATTTCAAAAAAAATTCAAACAAAAAATTTCGAATTGCAATACACCAGGCTGTATTAACACTGTGGAAAATTTGCGAGAATCAAGACACCTACTATGGCAGAAAATGCTGCTGTCAATTTCTAAGATATCGTAACAACATTGAAGATAAACTTGGTAATTGCTTCTGGAAAATTGCTGGTCTCGATCTTTTCGAAATCAAGTTCCGAACTCACAATATTTGAAAAAATATTTCGTATCAATTCGCTAATCTGAAACAGATTTTCAGAAGCTGAAAGAATCTGACAGATTTTTATAAGTACCGACCCATGGATGCCGATGGAAGAAATTATCAAATTTCCGAGGAACAATATTTGTGTTAGAAGAAATTCACGAATTGAGAAGCAATAAACAGTGTTTTAGCGGTTTACGAAATTCGTAAACAAGAAAAACAAAGCAAAATTTCTATAACAAGGCTTTTTTTCAAAAAAAATGAGAAAAAACTGCCCTGCTGTATTTGATTTGTGTAAATATAAAAAAATTAATGTTATAC
>SCLH01000071.1:107148-117416 GCA_004367855.1 Oikopleura vanhoeffeni | reverse complement strand
TGAGGAGGTCTGTGAGTGGTCTGCGTTTACATGGACGTTTTCTTCGTCCGTCCGGGGGTAGGACAAGTCCAACCGGACGAAGAAAACGTGATTCAGTAATAGCAGAGAGATTATGAAGGCGTTTTTTTGTGGACGAAAGAGAAACGTCTTGATTTAAGGAAGTGTCTCGCAAATTTATGCATCCTTCTAGATTGTTTAAATTATGATTTTTACTAGAAAAAGTATAATTTAAAAAAATCAAAAATAATTAATTTAATTTTGCGTTTATGAATAGAGAATCTTCAAAAAACATGGGTGAATTGCGGTCTTTAGCTAACTCTGTTAATTAATATTTCCGAGAGAACAGAAAACATTGCAAATGCAGTAGTCTACAAACTGGGGGCCCAGAAGTTGAAGCATTCAAAAAAAAGAAAACATGAGACGGATTTCCAAAGACGTCTAGTTTGGTGTTCTTGAGTTCAAGGGGCCAAATGTGGATAATCAGAAGAAAAGATGCTCGTTGAAGATGCGTCGATTTGATTGTTACATGCAGCTTCAACCGCCAAGCAAAAAGTGATTCTACCGTGTGTTTGTTCATGAAAACAACCGGACTTTTTATGAAAAACGATAGATATGCTAAAGCAAACAAAGTTTCTAATATCGAGGAAATTATTCAAAAAAATTAATTCTTGTGAATCTTCAAAGCAGTTATTGTTCAACTGTGGCACTATAAATTTTAGCAATAAAATACTTGTAATTTGAATCAATAAAAATTGCGTTCGCGGACGAAAAAACGTTCGTTCGCGCGGACGAAAAGAACGCCCTTCGCGGACGAAAGATCGCTGGTTCGCGACGGGAAAAAAACTTCTTCGCGGACGAAAAAGTGACGTCTTCATCATCTGTGCCAAAAATGAGTCATCAATGGTATCGGAAATGCAGAGGGTGAAATTTGTAATATGCCCTGTCTACCAACCGGGCGGGACGAAAGAAACACGTAGTAACGAGAAAACTCAGGGTGTACTCTGTCTACCGGTGTAGTTAAAGAATGTTGCTCATTGTTCCATACTTAAGTTCTGTTGTTTGATGAACATCCATCATTTCAAGATTTCTGTCAATGTTGCAAAATTTTTAAGAAAATACCGTAAAGCCCCTATGATAGCCTGTAATCGTTTTTTTTAAGGTGCGCCCGTTTCCCAAGCAAAAATCCGTGTAGTGATGCTTATCAAGAAACGGTTTTTGGCATGTGTGTTACGCCGACAAAATTTAAACCGCTGAAATTTTTTTCGGTTTGTTCGGAGCCTTACCGGGTTTACAGGTAATTCATCAGTAAAACAACCGGTAATGTTGGCTGTTTGGAGATAACTGAGCATAAATCTCGAAGCATGAAAACTATAACATATGGGGGTACTTTCAAGAAAACATTTGCCATTTTTGTTTGTGAGGGCACCAGCCATCGCATCCTGGTGGTGGTATGCGGAGCCACTTTTTTGATATAGCGGACACTGCAATACAATTAGCCTAAAATCATACTGTATTTGAGGGGAACTTTTTCAAAAATATATTTTCTGCATCAGTATTTTGAACACCTGCCGACACCACAGTGGTGGTGTAAAGACACTTTTTGTATCTCGACACTGAGAACAGGGATGAAACTCTTCAAATTTACGTTCAGGGGTTACTTTTCAAGAGAATGTTTTTTGGCATCATTTGGTTTGACGAACGTGAACCTACGAAATTTTAGCTGAATATTTTTTGTAATATTTCTCGAGATGTAGCCATCTAGAACAATGACTTAAGTTTCAGTGACATAAAGGGGGTGTTAAGAATTTTCGATCATCGTCTTGTGTTGCATGCCGTATGCACATCAGCATATAGCGCTTTCTTAGCAGAGAGCCGCAGAGTGGGATGAGTTCCCGCACAACTACTTGATGAACCTCTTGCATTTGTACCAAAATGTTTTTTGAAAATCTCTCAGCGAAACAAGTTAAAATTCCCTTTATTTTTGAAAATGTGCCTAAAATTAATGCTGTGAAATTTACCTTGACTTTTTTTTGCAAAAAAATTCTTAGATATCGTTTCAAAGAATCCTTCATTTTCTTTACGAAGCAACGGTCCAGTACATTATTCATTTAGTTAGTATGTGTAATGTACGGTTCAGGTAATATCCTGGAAATTGCTGAATAAGTCCGACGAGAAAACTGCACTTGAACAGACGCGTTATCCACGATGGATCGGGCAATTATTCAGATAGTTGCGCGATGATGGCAGAGAAGCCAGTATTTTCAGTTGACATTTGCGTTGAAATTCAGTTCGAATTAAATTGGGAAGAATGTTTTTCGTAAATGACAGCAAGCTAAAAAAATAATCACGACGGCATCTACATGGAGGGTTTATATAGCAAAAAATTATTAAAGGTAAGCTTAGAAAAAAATTTGGTAATAAAGGTATAATCACTATAGCAATTGTAAGTGTATATGTGTTTAGTTGACAAGCTCTTGAAATGTCGCATAGCATCAAAACATTGTATGCTCATGTGTAGGCCAAGTAAATTCTGTTGACACCCAATTTTGTTAGGTGTTTGCTCTCGTTCAATGCGTAGGCCGGTAATCAAACCGCGTTGCATTACCGATTTTTCTAAAGCAAAGTAAGTGAGAATGTTTGAGAAGAAAAAATAAGATCATAAATAAATTAAATTCTAACAAGTTGTTGCTTTGCACCGCTTTTATGTTAATGAATTAACCACTACTCAACCGGATTAGTTAGGTCGCAAGAATAAATACCATGTTCGAATTGAAAATACAACAAAAAATGAGCTGACTGAGTACTTCGAACTGTAGTGGACTTGCTGGTTCTAGAACATCATTCCCGGGCGAACCTGGTTGAAGAGGAAAAACAACCAGCATTTGGTCCACAACATTACTTTGGTGACACATGAGCAAAAAACCCGTTGTTGATATCTGGTATAGTCTTGCGAGAAAAAATGAGTGACGAGGGTGAATGTGTTAAGGCTACCTCTACCAGAAAATTGTCTCAAACGCATTTTTTTTTTAATGTTCGGTACGAATATTCAGGGATTGTTTTAAGAAAAAAGGTCGATTAAACAATGAAAGTAAAACGGAATAGTAGAGCGGTATAAGTAGAAGCTACAAAAATTAGTAATTGAAATAATGGATCTTCTTCTTTTTACGTTTTTCTGATCCTTTAATTTTTATTCAGAACTTTCCACACCTGCGCCAGCAATGTCTCCACGAATGCAAAGTTTTGGTTGAGGTACGAATTAGCTTCAGATTGATGAGCTCCGAGAAATGCTAATTCGATAAGGTGTTTACAGTTACTGGGAGAGATAGCGTGCACGGAATCTAGACCTGGAAGTCCTTCGTATCATTGCTATTTCGACTCAAATTATCCGGAGAGATCTCAGCTTAGAATGACGTCTTTCTGAGTGGCAGAAAAATGTTCATGTTTAGTAAGGCTGCTAAGATTATGATGGAGGGAGAATTTGAAAAGAAAAGTTGATTAGACGGAACTTGGTCGATGGTCAAAAAGGCTTGCCGGAAAGCTCAACAGGAGTTGGCCACAAAACTGTTACGTTGCAAATTTTATACTGAAAAGAGCGGTTGACGCTCATAGCTGGTGAGATAAAGCACTGTGATAAATCGGAGAAAGATCAAAAAAATTTTCCTGGTGGCTCAGCATGGATTTTTAGTCGCGGATTATGGGTCGCAACTATATTTAAATTATTGTACGTAATTATGGTAGTTTTAGAAGTGAATGTTAGATTAACTTGCTGGAATTTGAAAGAAAAGATAATTAAAATCAAGGTTCACCTGATAAACCAGTAGTAATAACATATACGACGGGACCGGTCTTTTTTGCTTACCTAGTTTTCATTATAAATACAGTAAGGTGCTCTATAGAGGACGGGACTAGGACAGGATCACGTTTTGTCAAAGTAGTTATGGCTGCGGTGCTTCTGTACAAGGACGGACCTCTCTTTCCAAAAGTTTGACAGGTCCGCTTAAAGACGGGCAGATTTCTATTTTATGCCAAAATTTTGGGAACTCACCAGCACTTGCTAATTGTCTATTTTTAATGACCTGCAATGGCGTTAAAGATTATTTACGATATTACCACAGCAAAAGTAGAGGAGATGTCCATGTTGTTGATGACCTTCCAGCGTTAGATATTAAGATTTTTACCAAAAAGTAGAGGAAATTCATTTTTATGGGACCTTCTGCTCAGTGGCGCGTTAGATTATTCTAATTTATTTACCAGAAAAGTAGAAAAAGTTCATTTTTATGTCTTTCCAAGGCGTCAATATTTTAGATTTATTTACGCAAGAACAAGAGTGAAAAATCCCCATTTGCAATTATGGTTCGCTCCAAGATCGAGAAAAAAAATAATAGTAGATAGAAAACGTCCTGCTACGCGAAGGAAACTGTTATGGTTCCGCAAAAGCAAGGAAATATGAATCGAAAAGCATATCATAAAGAAAGTCGCCAAACGTGACATGGGAATGCGACGAAATGCCAAAATATTGTACATTGAGAACTGGTCGACCAGATGAGAACTTCGAAAAGGGGTTTCATAAGAGGTTAGTGGTGTACGTGGTCGATCACAAAAAAATAAAAGCTGACAAGTAGTGGAGACTACACGTTAATGCAGTGTTGACATCCTTCCATCATGCCACAACTTTGTCAATGTGAATACTGGTTTTTACATTGCTCACTCACATAACGTTTGCAAAGCCCTGATCTTGCTAAAGGCAGTAAGAAATTTTGCTACAGTAAAACTAGGTTACTGCTGCTACTAAAGCAGAAAGCGATCAACGAAGAAGGCTAAGACAATCAATTAAAACAAAAAGTATCGAAACATGGCAGAACTATGCAAATACATCAGGAATTTCAGCACTTTACGGAATTAGCCGATCGAACGCACTGGCTCGAACTGTGCGCGTAGAAAGATACAGAAATATAGAGAACAATAAAAGTTTCCTTGCCAGCGCGAGAAACCTCAAAAATTGTTACCTCTCGCAATAAAAGGATTTTCTGAAAATGTTCGATGTCCAAACTCATCCAGAACCACTAAGAATACTGCGTTAGGCTATAGAAAACAAGTATTTCGCAAGTGATGGAACAAAAGGAACAGCAAGACCATAACGAAACATTTACAGAAACGAGAACCAACAGAGTCAAGCCGACAAGAAAACTTACTCGTCAAAGAGCCAATAAAACTACCATCAGAAATGTCACAAATACAAACAGGAGCCGTTATTTAAACATAAATCAAACATATCTGAAGAAAAAATAAAAATCTAGAACCGCTGAGATAAAGCATGAGAAAGTTCTTTGATAGCTAGAAAAATATCAATTTCATTACTTTTAACGATATTTATGATGCAAATACGGCCCGCAACATGTTTCGCTCACTCCATGTCATTTGCTAAATTAAAAGAATCTGTGGGGAGCCGTCAAGGACATTTGATTATCTGGAACTCCACCACCATCAAAAGGATGAAGTCCAGGCTATCAAGCAGCGAATTCCAGCATCGAACCGATACAGAACCATAGGAGATATTACCACCTCATACCGCAAACAGAACATAGTGTCTGCAGTCACATCCTGTCCTCGTTTTTTAACGTTCAAATTGATGAAATTGAGATTCCCTCACATAATATTTTCCTTTTTTGCGTGTTTTTCTTTTGCAAATTTCCCACGAATAAATAAATGGGTAATCAAGAACATGACTCAGATTTTTAGTCTTTCAAATAATGATAAAGATATTTGAAAAATCGATTTTTGCCATTTTTATTTAAAGGACGGACGTTTTTCAAAAGTTTGCCAGGTCCCTATAAGACGCAGGGACCTTTTTTCCGAAAGTTGCCGGTGCCCTATAAGACGGAACGAGCGAAATATGGAGTCGTCCTTAAGAGGCACCTTACGTAGCAAAAAACACGATTTGTTCAATTAAGCTAAGAGCCTTTAAATTAAGCGAAAAATACCACCCTCTAAAACTATTGATAACTTTTAGTATTATTATTCTCAAATAATATTATCCAATACAGGGGGGCTCCAAATAGTCGCGAAGGTTTATGCCAAAAAAAATTCGGCGATACTTGGAAAACAGACATACAAATTTTTGTTCAAAAATGAAAAAAAGGCGTTCGAAATGACGTCATATCGAAAATGAATCCTACTCGGCCTCTTCGTCCACCCTACCTGTATGTTAGGTAAGTGACGTGTCTGAATGGCGCCTGTGATGGCTGTCCAGGCGTCACAGATAGGCGTTGGACAGAAAGGCGCAGTAGGGATCATTTCGAATTATCTCGAAATTTTAATTTGTTATAAGGAGTTCAACAAAGAGTCTGTATGGAATGTATCACCAAAAAGGTCGAATTGATACTCGAAGCTCAAACGTCCAAGCAAATAAAGCTTGAAGACTAGATTTGGAAAAGTCAATCCTGAAAATGCCCGTTATTGCATGACGCCAAAAAGTAAATTCTGAGATAAAATCCTTCAAAAAATGCCGATTTTGGCAATATTCGGCGATGCTTGACCCCGCGACGCCGCCTTAATGGCTTATCGAAAGCCTCATTATAAATATTGAGGTCAATTTTTTGTTGTGCCAAAACTTGGGTTCAATTATAACACGACTTCTATAACAGTGATCATATGAAAATAATGGCTTCATTTCCTATTGTCCCAACTTTTTGCAAAATCAAAAATGTGACCTAAGGGGTTGTATAGGCTTGGAAAGGCTTTCGAAGGCTCATAACTTTTTATTCTTTCATAATAACAATCTATACATACTCTCAGGAATGGTAGTGTGTCTAATCTCGGAGACCATTTTACTTCTGACTTTTCAAGGCATGTTCGACCAATGCCGGTAAATTGAGTTAACCCGCGAGCATTTTTTTTTTGAAAGTCCCACTTTCCTTTGCGCCTCATATTGCAAAACAACGTCATGTTCCGGAATGTAACAAGCTCAAGGGGTGGTGACCAAGATGTGTAAGGAATATCGAAGTGCTGTAAATCGACAAAAAAGGGCGCGAAAGTCCGAAAGATTTCGAATTATAAATGGAAAGATATTAGCAATATGGTTGATTATGATCAACAGCGGTTCTAGAAAAAAAATAACTTTTCATCAAAATTATTTTTCATCTCTAGCACCGTTTCTGTTCAAAATCAGAGCCATGAGTTGCTAATATCGTTTCACAAAACCGTACCCAAGGAATTTTGTGCATTTAAATGTCTTCATTCTCACTTTCTTATCGAATCTTCGATTTCGGGCGAGCACTTTTTTGTCGATACAGCCACATCGAAATTATTACAACATCTTGCCCACCAACCCCTGTGGCTTTGTTACATTCCAAAATAACGTTGTTTGAAATGTATAGCGAAAAAGAAATAAGGACTTTCAAAAAAAAATTGCTCGCGGTTAACTGTCAATTTAACCGGTTGGTCGAGACATGCTATGAAAAGGTCAGAAGTGAATGGCTTCCAGAGATTACGAAGTACTATTCCTGAGATTTGAAAGATTTTATCCGAAGAATAAGAATGGTTATGAGCCTTCGAAAAGCCTTTCAGCCTATACACCCCTTAACCTTTGTCTCAAAAACATCAAGTTTCAAGCCATCCGCTTTTGTCACTGGTTATTTTTAAATTTAAAATCTCGTCTTACTTGCATTGTGCATCTATAAATTATTGACAATCTAAAATAATTCACCTCAGAATCGCCGACGTCTTTTTTCCTCAAAAGATACACAAAAGTAAAACTTTCACCCCAGTGGCGGACTTTCATGCGCAACGAAGACTTTAATCGGGGTTATGGGCGCAAAGTGTAGCCAATTTTATTCCGATAATCTAGAAAAGACTCTAACGATTTGGCAAGAAAATCTGAAGTAAGGCGAAAATTTCAAGAATGAATCTGAAAATTCAGATGAATCAGATCAATGTTGTTTGAGTCAAAGTTGGTTACGCCATTTGGATACAAGCAGTGACACAATCAAATAGTTATTAAAGTACTGTCGAGATTAAACGCAGATTGTTTCAGAAAAAAAAAATTACTCAAAAACATACACTTCAAAATTATTGGCAATTCGCAGAAATCTCAAGAAAATGTCGCATTCAAAAATTTTGGAAAATTTTATCGTTTAAAACGAAGCTACAAAAGTTTCAGAGTTTTGTTTGTGACCCAGGCTGGTCTGGGTCCACGATAAAGAGAGAAAAGTTTGAAGTTTATGGCAAAAGAGAGAGAGAGTATGTATTTTATGCAACATATACGATAGGAAATGTAAGAGTTTGTTCGGAGAAAAGTCGTCACATGATAGTGCTGCGAAAAACGACATAGGAACAATTTATGAAGACTGGCTAAGGATTCTAATTATTAATTTTAACGCATTTCCTCCGTTTCTTCAACCCTAAAATTTACAAAACAGCGCAGAATTTTTGCAAGACTGAACTTATTGAAACATCTTTCTCTACCAAACATGTCCTAATTATAAATGTTTAATATGTTTTATAACATATTAACAGTACTTTTGAAATAGTTCAAGGAACGTAACCTCGCGGAAATAGTTATATATATGTCAGTTTACGGAAGTACCCGCACAAGGAACGTTTCTTTCACGATGGAAACTATAAGACTTGTTTTTTTGTTTGATTATTATATTAGAACGAATTAGTTTACTCACATGATATCCAGTAAAATATCAGCTTTTTACTGGAATACTTCCAAGATACTGAGAAATTCGGCAAGATAAACATTTCGGAACACTCATTTACGAATAACTGAAAATATAATCGCCATCAAAATCATACTCAATGGCTGACATCTCAAAAAACATTTATGGCGGATATTTTTTTAGAAGATTTTCAAAGATAACGTTTTTCGAACTCTAGAATTGCTGAAAAATCGAAAAATTTGGTGAGATCTGAGTAGAGAAGTATAACTTGATCAAAATATCTTGATTTCGATTTAGGAAAATTCTATATAGTAATTGTATGGGATTACAGACCCTCAGAGACAGTATCAAATGTATTGAAAAATGGCGGGAATCTGACAATTGATTTGTTGAGACTCTAAATCTGACCAAGTTAAATCGGCCTTTTCTGCAATCCATGGTTGATTGGATCAGGTATCCCGTGCGTTGGTTTGGTATCATTTCAAATATTCAACATAGTCCTCTGGGGCTGTAATACATATATCAGAACTGTACACAGTAGTTCATAGTTATATATACTAATATATTATTTAGGAACACATCACGCACGTCTCTAAAATAAAATATAATAAATTATGTTACCTAACCTGCTGCTGTCGTAAAATCGATAACAAAAAACATAAACAGTACTTAACATGGCGCCAAGCCGTGTATATTAACATAAATAAAAATATGCTTGTCAATCTTCCAGGATATCCTTCACATCAAGTCTTGATTAGGCTCAGAAAATATGTATAATATACACGCTTGGCGCCATGTTAAGTACATGTTATGTTTTTTGTTATCGATTTTACGACAGCAGGGTGGTAACATTTAATTATAATTGTATTTTAAGAGGGTGCGTGATGTGTTCCTAATAATATATTATATATATAACTTATGTCTACTAGTATACAGTTCTGTATATGGATTACAGACCCCCAGAGGACATATCTTGAATATTTGAATGATACAAACAACGCGGGATACTGGGATCCAATCAAAACCATGGATTGCAGAAAAGGCCGCTTTAATTGGTCAGATTTAGAAGGGATCAACAAATCAAATGCTCAGATTCCGCATTTTTCAAATATTCATGATCTGTCCTCTGAGGGTCTGTAATCCATACAAGTTCTATATAGAATTTTCTAAATCGAAATCAAGATATTTTTGATTCAATGTTATACTTCTCATAGATCTACCAAATTTTAGATTTTTCAGCAATTCTAGAGTTCGAAAAGTTATCTTTTGAAAATCTTCTAAAAAAAATATCCGCATAAATGTTTTTTTAATTTCAGCCATTTGATATTATTGATGGCGATTATATTTCACATTTATATACAGTATATGAGTTTTGAAATTAGTTTATCTGACGATTTTCAGTATCTTGGAAGTGAAACTGCATTCAGTAAAAAGCTGATATTTTACTGAATATAATGTGAGTAACTAATTGTTAACATAGTAAACTAATATAATAATCGAAAAAAAAACAAGTCTGTATGTTTCATGTGAAAGAACGTTCCTTGTCGGCGGGTACCTCCTTAAACTGACATATATATAACTATTTCCGCAGGGTCACGTTTGAAC
>SCLH01000071.1:55838-106206 GCA_004367855.1 Oikopleura vanhoeffeni | reverse complement strand
TGAGGAGGTCTGTGAGTGGTCTGCGTTTACATGACGTTTTCTTCGTCCGGCCGGGGTAGGACAAGTCAACGCGGACGGAAAAAACGTCCTTGCGATTCAGTAATAGCAGAGAATTATGAACGCGTTTTTTTGTGGACGAAAAGAAACGTCTTCGATTTAAGAATGTGTCTACGAAATTTGCATCCTCTAGATTTTTAAATTTGATTTTACTAGAAAAGTATAATTTAAAAAACGAAAAATAATTATTTCAATTTTTTGCGTTTTATGAAATAGAGAATTCTTCAAAAAATGGTGTGAATTTCGGTCTTTAGCTAATTGTTAATAATTATTTCCGAGAAAAGAAAACATTGCAATGCAGTAGTTACAAACTGGTTGGGCCCAGAAATTGAAGCATTAAAAAAAGAAACTATGGACGGATTTCCAAAACGTCTAGTTTGTAGTGTTCTTGAGTTTCAAGGGCCAAATGTGGATAATCAAAGAAAAGATGTCGTTGAAGATGCGTCATTTGATTGTTACATGCACTTCAACGCCAACAAAAGTGATTCCTACGTTGTTTTCATGAAACACCGACTTTTTTATGAAAAACGATAGATCAATGCTAAAGCAAACCAAATTTCTATAAGGAAATTATTCAAAAAAATTAATTCTTGTAATCTTCAAGCAGTTATTGTTCAACTGTGCACTAAAATTTTTAGCAATAAAATATTGTAATTTTGAATCAATAAAAATTGCGTTCGCGGACGAAAAAAACGTTCTTCGCGGGACGAAAAAAGAACGTCCCTTCGCGGACAAAATCGGTCTTTCGCGACGGGAAAAAAACTTCTTCGCGGACGAAAAAGTACGTCTTCATCATCTGGCCAAAATGAGTCATCAATGGTATCGAAATCAGAGGGTGAAATTTGTAATATGCCCTGTCTAAACGGGCGGACGAAAGGAAAACGTAGTAACGAGAAATACTCAGGGTGACTCTTCTACCGTGTAGTTAAAAATGTTGCTCATTGTCCAACTTTAAGTTCTGTGTTTGATGAACTCCATCATTTCAAGATTCTTTCAATGTTGCAAAAATATTTTAAAAATACCGTAAAGCCCCTATGGATTAGCCGTAACTTTTTTTTAAGTGCCGCCCGTTCCAAGCAAAAATCCGTGTAGTAGCTATCAAGAAACGGTTTTTGGCATTGTGTTAGCCGACAAAATTTTAAACCGCTGAACTATTTGTTTTCGGTTTGTCGGCCTTACCGGTTTACGGTAATCATCAGTAAAACAACCGGTAATGTTGGCTGTTTGGAGAAACGTCTGAATTCTCGAAGCATGAAACTAAACATTATGGGGGTACTTTCAAGAAAACATTTGCCATTTTTGTTTTGTGAGCACCAGACATCGCACCTGGTGGTGGTATGCGGAGCCCTTTTTTGAATATACGACACTGCATATCATATTAGCCTAAAATCATACTGTATTTGAGGAGGAACTTTTTCAAGAAATATATTTCTGCATCATGTATTTTGAACACCGCGACACGCACATGGTGGTGTAAAGAGCACTTTTTGTATTCTCGACACTGAGAACAGGATGAAACTCTTCAAATACGTTATGGGGTTACTTTTCAAGAGAATTGTTTTTTGGCATCATTTGGTTTGACAACCTGAACCTACCAAATTTTAGCTGAATATTTTTTTGAATATTTCTCGAATTGTAGCCATTAAACATACTTAGTTTCAGTACAATAAAGGGGGTTTAGAATTTTCGACCATCGTCTTGTGTTTTCATGCGTATGCATCGCTAAGCCGCTTTCTTAGCAGAGAGCCCAGAGTGGAGAGCCCGCACAACTACTTGTAACCCTCTTCTATTGTACAAAATGTTTTGAAATCTTCAGCGAAAAAGTTAAAATTCCTTTATTTTGAAATGTCCTAAAATTATGCTGTGAATTTACCTTGATTTTTTTTGCAAAAAAATTCTTAATATCGTTTCAAATCTCTTCATTTTCTTAGGAAAGAACGGTCCAGTACTTTATTCTTTATTGTATGTGTAATTGTACGGTTTCAGGTAATCCTGGAAATTGCTGAATAGTTCACGACGAAAGAAAACTGCACTGAAAGACGCGTTATCCAGATGGATGGGCAATTATCTCAGATAGTTGCGGATGATGGCAGAGAGCCAGATTTTCATTACATTCGTTGAATATCAGTTAATTAAATGGGAATAATGTTTTTCGAAATGACTAGCAAGCAAAAAAATAATCACGACGGCATCTACAGGAGGTGTTTATATAGCAAAAATTATTAAGGTAAAGTTAGAAAAAAATTTGGTAATAAAGTATAACACTATAGAATTGTAGTTGTAATATGTTGTTTAGTTGAAGACTTTGAAATGTTCGGATAGCACAAAACATTGTATGCTCATGTGTAAGGCCAAGAATTGTGTGACACCCAATTTTTTTTAGGTTTTGCTCTCGTTCAACGCGTAGCCGGTAATCAAACCGTTGCATTACCGATTTTTCTAAAGCAAATAAGGAGATTTTGGAGAAGAAAAAAAAGATCATATTAAATTCAATATTCTAACAAGTTGTTCTTTGCACGCTTTTATGTTAATGAATTAACCTACTACTCAACCGATTAGTTATGTCGCAAGAATAATACCATGTTCGATTGAAAATAAACAAAAAATGAGCTGACTGAGTATTCGAACTTAGTGGACTTGCTGGTTCTAGAACATCATTCCCGGGCGAACTGGTTGAGAGGAAAAAAACCAGCATTTGGTGCCACAATCTTACTTGGTGACACATAGCAAAAAACCCGGTTGTGATATCTTGGTATAGTCTTTCGAGAAAAATGACTGTACGAGGGTGAATTGTTAAGCTACCTCACCAAAATTGCTCAAAACGGCATTTTTTTTTTATGTCGTACGAAATTCAGGGATTGTTTTTAAGAAAAAAGGTCGATTAAAAATGAAAGTAGGAATAGTAGAGCGGTATAAGTAGAACTAAAAAATAGTAATTGAATAATCGATTTCTTCTTTTATACGTTTTTCTGATCCTTTAATTTTTTTCAAACTTTCACACCTGGCGCCAGCAAGTCTCCACGAATGCAAAGTTTTGTTGAGGTAACGAATTAGCTGTTCAGATTGATTGAGCTCCGGAGAAATGCTAATTCGAAAGGTGTTTACATTACTGGAGAGATGCGTTGCACGGAATCTAGACCTGGAAAGTGCCTTCGTATCAATTGCTATTTCGACCTCAAATTATCGAAGGACTCAGCTTAGATGACGTCTTTGCTGAGTGGCAGAAAAATGTTTTCATGTTTAGTAAGGCTGCATAAGATTATGATGAGGGAGAATTTGAAAAGAAAGTTGATTTAGACGGAAACTTTGTCGATGGCAAAAAGCTTGCCGGAAAGCTCAACAGGAGTTGGAAAACTGTTACTTGCAAATTTTATACTGAAAAGAGCGTTGACGTAAGCTGGGAGATAAAGACTTGAAAATCGGAGAAGATCAAAAAATTTTCCTGGTTGGCTCAGGCATGGATTTTTTAGTCGCGGATTATGGGTCGCAACTATATTTATTATTGTCACGTAATATGTAGTTTTAGAAAGTGATGTTAGATGTACTTGCTGAATTTGAAAAAAAGAAATTAAAATCAAGTTCACCTAGATAACCATAGTAATAAATATACGACGGCGGCCGGTTTTTTTGCTTAACCGTAGTTTTTCATTTAAAATTACAGTAAGTGTGCCTCTATAGAGGACGGGACCTGGACAGGACACTTTTTGTCAAAGTAGTTTGCGCTGCGGTTGCTCTGTACAATGGACGGACCTCTTTTCCAAAAGTTTGACCAGGTCCGCTTAAGGACGGGCAGCATTTTCTATTTTTAATGCCCAAAATTTTGGGAACCACAGCATCTTGCTAATTTCTATTTTTTATGACCTTCGCAAGGCGTTAAGATTATTTACGATTATTTTACCAAAGCAAGTAGAGGAAATTCCATTTTTATGACCTTCCAAGCGTTAGATATTAAGATTTTTTACCAAAAAAGTAGAGGAATCTCATTTTTATGGACCTTCTGCTAGGGCGCGTTAGATTATTCTAGATTTATTTACCAGAAAAAAGTAGAAAAAGTTCATTTTTATGTCCTTTCCAAGGCGCGTCAAATTTTAGATTTATTACGCAGAAAAGAGTTGAAATATCCACATTTGCATTATGGTTCCTCCAAGATTCAGAAAAAAAATAATATAGAAGAAACGTCTCTGCTCAGCGAAGGAAACTGTTATGTTCCCGCAAAAGCAAGGACAATATGAATCGAAAACATACATACAAAAGTCGCCAAACGTACATGGGAATGCGAGCGAAATGCCAAAATATGTACATTGAGAACTGTCGACCAATGAGAACTTCGAAAAGGGGTTTCCATAAAGGTTAGTTGGTGTACTGTGGTCGTTCACAAAAAAATAAAGTCTGACAAAATGTAGTGGAGACTACCACGTTAATCAGTGTTGACATCCTTCCATCATTGCCACAATTTGTCAATGTGAATACTGGTTTTTACATTGCTCACTCACAATACACGTTTTGCCAAGCCCTGATATTGCTAAAGGCAGTAAGAAATTTGCTACAAAAATAGGTTACCTGCTGCTACGTAAAGCAGAAAGCCGATCAACGATGAAGGCTAGACAATTCAATTCAACAACAAAAAGTATCGTAAACATGGCAGAACTATGCAAATACATTCAGGAATTTCAGCACTTTAAGGAATTACCGATCGAACGCACTGGCTCGAACTGGCCGTCAAGAAAGAACGAAATTATAGAGAACAATAAAAGTTTCCTTTGCCAGCGCAGAAGACCTCAAAAATGTGTTACCTCCAATAAAGGATTTTTTGAAATTTCGATGTCCCAAACTCATCAGAACCATAGATATCTGCGTTAGGCTATAAAACAAAGTATTTCGAAGTTGATGAACAAAAGGAACAGCAAGACCAAACGAAACATTTACAAAACAGAACCACAGAGATCCAACCGACAAGAAAACTTACTTCAAAGAGCCAATAAACACCATCAGAACATGTCACAATACAAACAGGAGCCTTATTTAACATAAATCAACATATCTAAGAACAAAATAAAAATCTAAACCGCTGAGATAAAGCATGAGAAATTCTTTGAATAGCTAGAAAAATATCAATTTCATTACTTTTAACGATATTTTGATGGCAAATACGGCCCGCAACATTGTTTCGATCACTCCATGTCATTTTGCTAATATTAAAAGATCTTGTGGGGAGCCGTCAGGACATTGATACTGAACTGCCACCACTCTCAAAAGATGAAGTCCAGGCTATCAAGCAGCGAATTCCAGCACGGAACACGTACAGAACCAAGGAGATATTACCAGCCTGCATACCGCAAACAAACATAGTGCCTGCAGCACACTGTCCTTCGTTTTTTACGTTCAAAATTGATGAAATTGAGATTTTCCCTTACATAATCCATTTTCTCTTTTTGCTAGTGTTTTTCTTTTGCAAATTTTCCCACGAATAAATACTGGTAATTAAAACATGACTCCAGATTTTTTAGTCGTTTCAAATAATGATAAAGATATTTGAAAAATCGATTTTTGCCATTTTTATTAAAGACGGACCTGTTTTTCAAAAGTTTGCCAGGGTCCCGTATAAAGACGCGGACCTTTTTTCCGAAAAGTTGCCGGTGCTCCTATAAGACGGACGGAGCGAAATATGGCTAGTCGTCCTTATAGAGGCACCTTACTGGTAGCAAAACAACACGATTTTTGTTCAATTAAGCTAAAGAGCCTTTAAACTTAGCGAAAAATACCACCTCTAAAACTATTGATAACTTTTAGTATTATATATTCTCAAATAATATTATCAATACAGGGGGGCCCAAATATCGCCGAAATTGGTTTTGCCAAAAAAAATTCGGCGATATTGGAAAACAGACATACAAATTTTTGTTCAAAAATGAAAAAAGGCGTTCGAATGACGTCATATCGAAAATGAATCCTACTGCGCCTTTCTGTCACCCTACTGTATGTTTAGGTAAGTTGACGTGTCTGAATGGCGCCTGTGATGGCTGCCAGGCGTCACAGATAGGCGTGGACAGAAAGGCGCCAAGTAGGGATTCATTTCGAATATGTCGAAATTTTTTAAATTTTTATAAGGAGTTCACATAAGATCTGTATGGAAGTAATCACCAAAGGTGAATTAGATACTCGACTCAAACGTCCAAGCAAATAAAGCTTAAGACTAGATTTGAAAAGTCAATCCTGAAAATGACCGTTATTGCATGACGCCAAAAATAAATTCTGAGATAAAATCTTCAAAAATGCGGCGATTTTGGCAATATCGGCGATTTGACCGCGACGCCCCTGTAATGGGTTATCGAAAAGCTCATTAAATATTGAGGGTCAAATTTTTTGTTGTGCCAAAACTGGGTCAATTATTAACACGACTTCTATAACAGTGATCATATGAACTCAATAGGCTTCATTTTCCTATTGTCCCAATTTTTGCAAAATCAAAAAATGTGACCCTAGGGGTGATAGGCTTGGAAAGGCTTTTGAGGCTCATAACTTTTTATTCTTTCATAATCATATCTTATACAACTCTCAGGAATAGTGTGTGTTAATCTCGAGAGACCATTTTCTTTCTGACTTTTTCATAGGCATGTTCGACCAGCCGGTAAAGTTGAGTTAACCGCGAGCATTTTTTTTTGAAAGTCCTCATTTCCTTTGCGCCTCATTTCAAAACAACGTCATTGTTCGAATGTAACAAGCTCAAGGGTGGTGGACCAAGATGTTTAAGGAATATCGAAGTGCTGTAAATCGACAAAAAAGGGCGCGAAAGTCGGAAAATTTCGAATTATAAATGAAACGGATATTAGCAATATGGTTGATTATGATGCCAGCGGTTCTAGAAAAAATAATAACTTTTCATCAAAATTATTTTTTTCATCTTCTAGCACCGTTTTGTTTCAAAATCAGACCATAGTTGCTAATATCGTTTCCAGCAAAACCGTACCCAAGGATTCTTGGTGGCATTTAAATGTCTTATTCTCACTTTCTTATTCGAATTCTTCGATTTCGGCGAGCACTTTTTTGTCGATTACAGGCCACATCGAAATTCCATTACAACATCTTGCCCACACAACCCTCTGTGGCTTTGTTACATTCGAAAATAACGTTGTTTGAAATGTAAGCGAAAAAAAGGAAATAAGGACTTTCAAAAAAAATTGGCTCGCGGTTAACTGCAATTTTAACCGGATTGTCGAACATGCTATGAAAAAGTCAGAAGTGAATGTGCTTCCAGAGATTACGAAAGTACTAGTTTCCTGAGATTTGATAAGATTGTTATGAAAATAAAAGTTATGAGCCTTTCGAATATGAATGACATGAAAAAAATCACAGAAACCCTCCCTATGAAAGGGGGCCCAGGTCTAGCGATTTTCTCGTCTAGCAAGCAAACGCTATGGGCTTTGGACATGAGCTTGTGTTTCACACCTCATGCCGAAGGGTATTTGAAAGCTTGGTTCATGAGCGTCCAAAGAGCTATGGCACTTTGGACCGAAAAAAATTCGAAAAATCTGGGATTAAATTTCTGTGATCTAAATTTTGCGTGGCGAATAGATAAAACAACAGAATTATCTCAGTTTGAAGGCCCAGACGATACATGGGGTATACCAACGGATCAGAAAATGTTGGCAGATTGGTTAAAAACCAGCCGTTTTCAGGATACTACGCTGGAGGCACTGAACATGTTTTGTACAGTTTCAGTACCTCCAACGTATACCTATAGTCTTGAGGGTACCCCGCAAGTCGAAAAGTTTCTAATTAACTACTTTTGCGGCCCAAATAAATCAAGTACAATACCTGATTTAGCCAAAATGTCGGAGCTGGGAACGGTTGAAGAGCTTCGGGCCTGTATTAAATACGGTTTTGAAACGGTCCACGAACTTCTACCAGCCCCATGGGACTCAACTTTTTTTCGAGGCGGTTTTCCAAATTGGCAGGCCTTAAAGAATGTTTTATTAGGACAGGCTGTGAAACATAAAAAAAGCAAACCCTGTTTGAAACAATTTAGGGCCCTACTTCAAGACGTAGGGCGGATAACAAATTGTAAAACGGAGAGTTTGGTCCACGCCATAGCAGAAGAACTTGAAATTCATTTCAAAATATACCCTAGAGTCTCATATATGTCTGAGTCAAAATTTTTGACAAAATCTTTTAAAGGTCAAGAAGAATATTCCCCTTTATGGAATAAAGTAGGAATACTTCTGAGTATTACGAGTATTTCAAATACTCAATACTCGAAATTTTTGGACCATCTAGCGGTACATTTGTCTCAAGAGACATGCGATTTGGAAGTGGGTGATATTTTGAACAATAAGGTCTTCTGCTATGAGATTTTGGACAAACTGAAAGGGGGTGTTTTATCCTTTGATCGGAATGAATACCGCCAGGCTTTTCATGAACGAACTGATGATGCGGCTAAACGTTATCATGAGCTTATTCAAGAAAATATGAAAAGTCATGGTAGGGTCATTCCGGGTTTAAATTCAAATTTTTCGAAACAAATGAATGCCTGTACAATTGCGCAAAACGAGAAACAAGACATCGGGGATTTTCAAAATCCTGAAGAAGGTTTTGTTTTCCGTTTTGCCAATTGTGAAACTGACGATTTAGACCTCCTAGAGGCTGAATGTCAGTACTTGCGAGTTTTCGATAGAAGTAACGAAAAACGTTTTAGAAAACGGCAAACAACGTTACAAAATGCCCTACAACGCAGACGCGAACCACGCCAAAGTTTCCAAAAAAACCCGAACCAGGGAAACCGTGGTCGGGGTTTTCGAGGAAACTCGCGTGGTAGCCGAAGTAGTTATAGGGGTAACGCAAATAGTGGTTCAAATAATCAAAATCGCGGTTCGTATCGGGGCACCGATAATAGGGCTCCTTATAGATCGGATAGTCGTCCTAGACGAGGTGGATTCCGATCCACAGATTATGAGGACCCCTACGATTGTGGCCCACATGCAAATTATTACGGACAAAACGAGGATTATGATCAAAGAACTGAAGATACAGGTATTAGAAAGTTTAAACTGGTAAAAATTGACTTACCCAGTAACATTCAGGAAACGGATGAGTCAGCCGAGTCGACAGTTCCAGTGGAAACGAAGGAAACTAAAAATTTAGAATTTAATTCTGCCAAAATTTTTAACTTTAATTCCCAGCGGACTGTGTTCTACAATAAAGCTTTAGCAAATACAATTGGGAGTCCGCAAGTGTTAGCGAATATAGCCGGTTTACCAGTACGAGCAGTAGTGGATACGGGAGCTGATACTTCCCTCATACATGAAAAATTAATTAACAGATTGCCTGTTTCCGCCATAGAATGGGGAGATCCGGACTTAGTCCCAAAAAAGGCTTTTTCATGTACAGGGGGCAGTATCAACCTAAAAAATAAACCGGTATCGTTAACACTGCGATTCAAACATTTTCGAATTAAATTTAAAAATGCAATGGTTTTTACGAACGAAACGGCAAACCCTAACCAAGTTTTGATTGGCAATAGTGATCTAGCATTAAATGAGATCACTTATTCAGTAAAAAAAAATAGCCAAAATGAGAATAAATATGATACTAGCCTAACCTTAAACGGTCAGAAAATACCGTTATTTATACCCACAGACGTGATAGGGTATAGAAATACGGTATTTTCTCATAATACGGTAACTTTTCGAAAAGATGGCGGCAGAGAGGGAAATTTGGCCGATATTAAAGTTTTTTACGAAAAACAGCCATCTATTTTTGACTGGATAGTTACAGTATCCACTAAAAAGATAAAAAATACTTTGAAAGTCGATAAAAATACAAAGTCTGAGGGGTCGCAAATAGAAGCTTTTTGTGGTGAAATACCAATTTTTGTTCAAAACAAGAAATCTAGTATAAAAAGCGACCCTCTAGACTTAAATTGGCAAGTTAAACTTGACGACAGCAATATTGAAAATGACGTGGCATATTGGCAGGTGCAGCATGACCCCGAAAATAATCCGGACCTATGTACCAAAAATCTTATGATGGAAACACACCCGTCTTCCACACCCATGTGGAAGCGCAAGATGGAGTTTATACTCCAGACGGCGCAAACTACCTACTCAAACCACCTGGCTAAAATTGACCCAGAAGGTACTTTTAGCCAGATGGATAGACCGGTAGATAAAGGGCTCCCAGATCAGCTGAGAGCTATCATGGAAAAATATAAAATAGTTTTCCGTAAAGATATCGGTACGGTCCCGGATCGTGAGTATGAGGTCGATGGCCAGATTTATGGCGAACTTTGTACTAACACCTGCCGCAATTATTACTCTAATATGGACCCGAAGACTTTAGATGCACTTCGGGAAAAATTAGATACAGAAATAGCCCTAGGGGTACTTGAGGAAGCAAACCAAAGTGTGGTAAAAAACATACTACCTATCTTTGCGGTTGGTAAAAAATCCGAAGAGGGGAACATAGTTTTAAACAGTTCCTCTATTCGTATAGTAGCCAACTGTAGTACGAGCGTAAATGGGGCTACAATCTATAAGGCGCGACAAGCGGACGATATCAAAGATGTTATCCGAACTGTAACGCCTTATACAAAAAATGGCTACGTTATAGTCCTAGACTTAACTCAGTCATTTTATAGCTTTCAGCTAGCACCCCATTTACGGCCGTATTTTGTTGTTCAGCACCCAGACCACGGTCTCTACCAATATACAAAAATGCCCCAGGGTTGGGTTCAAAGTCCATCGCAATTGAGGTGTTTTTTACAGAAAATTCTGTGGAAACATCGAGATAATTGCAAGCGCTATATGGATGATATTATACTGTATGCCGCGACTAGAGCCGAACTAGTAAAAGTTTTTGAGGGTGTTTTAAAAACCCTGCAGTTCCATAACTTGCGAGTTAATGGAAAAAAAGTTACGGCTCTAGGAACGACATATAATATATTAGGCCGAAAAATTGAAAATGGCCGAATTTTTGCTTCCCCCCATGTAATTGAAAATCTTAACAGATTAAAAACCGAAAACTTAGTTACGGTTAAGCACTTACGGGGAGCCATTGGATTGATGAGTTTCATCTCGGAATTTTGCCCATTTTCGGCCATGATTTTGGACCCAATAAGGAAAATTGCTACAGGAAATAGTAGCGACATCGTTAAATGGGACGAAGAATCTAAAAAAGCATTTAAGGTGGCGATAGAGGCACAAAATAAACTTATGGCCAAAAGCCTGATTAGGGCGGATTTAGGCCTAATTATGACTGTGGACACCAGTTATGCAGGAACCGGTGCGGTTTTGTACCAGTACGATGAAAAGAAAAAGGAGCGATATTTTATCGGTTTTTTTTCTAAAAAACGTACTGCGGGAATGAACAAAACCCTCCCTGGTTCCTGCATAATTGAGCTCCAAGGGATTTGTGCCGCCTTACTCTACTTTATGCCCCATATTAACGACTCAAGCCACACGGTCACTATTCGAACGGATAGCAAATCTACCGTAATGCTATACGAAAGAATGCGAAGAGAAGGGATCCCATCTGACTCGAATTTGAAAATAAATTCTTTATTCGGTCAGATGTTAGTCCAGTCTTTTCGTATGATTCATGTAGCTGGTAAAGACCTACCCGAAATTGATTTTTTATCACGCCACATACCTATGATGACTGATGAAGAAAATAAAATTAAGGAATGTGACCGAAACTGCCCAATTTGCAAAGCTGTTGATTTAGAACCAGAAGCCTCCGATTTTTTTAATAGAGTTTCTGTGATTTCTGAAGCAATAGATTTGCAATTTGAACGTTCCGATCCAGACTATACAGAAAATTTATCACTAGAAAATTTGGAATCTTATTTTCAGGATTTACTAGCAGGGGCAGAGGCTTATGAAGATTCAGAGGTCGAGTACCGTAGACTCGACGGATCGAAAAGTTTGGGTCAAAGCGACCGATTGGGGCCTTATGACCCAAAAGCAAATCCTTTAAAATTTTGCTTCGAAAAAGTTGTGTTACCAGATAAAGTTAAATACGTGGACTGCGTAATTAACAGAGTATCTAGGAGCAAAACTTTATTAACTTTAGCCGAACTGCGCCAGGAGCACAGTTTGCTTATGGATTGGCAAAATAGTGACCCTATTTATAGGAAAGCTAAACCTTTGATAATCCACAAGCAAAATGGGGTGGTCCTGGACCCAGCAAGGCCAAAGAAATTACCAGCCCTTAGCACCATGTTTAGAACAAGGCACGTAAATGAAAATGGTCTGATATGTTTAAAAAAATTTGATAGTATATCAGATACAGAAAAAAATATCATTGATTTACCACCTGTTTTTGCTAAAGAAGTAGCTAGAGCCGCACACAATAGCCTGGGGCATAATAGCATTAACCAACTGCATATAGCAGGGGAAAAGTTTTTTAAAGTCCAAGGACTTAAAATGGCCGTGACTACTATAGTGAACACGTGTCAAGGGTGTCTTATTTTGAAACAAGACCCCAGAATTTTAAAACCCCAAAAAGAGATAGCTATTCCCAAGGCTATTGGTGAGGTAATACTACTTGATGAATTACACCATTTTAAAATAGCAAAAAAAGGTGAAAAGGATTTCTCGGGAAAGTGGCGTTTTTTATACGCCACAGAGTGTATCTCACGATACTCTAAACTTTACGTTATCCCAAGAAACACCTTAACAAGTAAATCAATGATAGATTTATGTGCAAAAGTACGCGAAGACTTTTGTGGCCGAATATTGTCAACTTCGGAAGTAATTTTCCGGTGTGACGATACATCTGTACATTCCTCAGCAGGAGAAAATGAAGCGTTAAAAAAGATAGGTATAAACCTATCAATACACCCAAAAACTAGTGCATCAAAAAACCAGCTAGCCGAACTCGATGGTAGGTGTGGTAAAATAAACAAATTTATAAAATTATTTATGACCGAATCAGACGCTACCAGAGAGTCGGTAGCTCTTTTAGCAGCTAGGAAATATAATAACCTGAGAGGAGCTGAAGGTCTCACACCGGCAGAAATTTTCTTTAGTTCTACCCAGTTTGAAAATCGGCCTTTTTTACTAAATCTGGAGGGCATCATATCTAAAATTAAGTTAACGCGGGAAAAAGCAAGGGAAGTAAAGGATCGCTGTAACAAGAAAAAAGGTTACAGGGATCCTTTACTAATAGTCCCTTACTCAGACCAGGACTATGAGTACGGCCAAATCGGCAAAACCCCAATCAAGACCGGAGACACAATCGTTATAGACAGAAATTTCGATAAAAATAATCGAAATATTTTTTACAAAATTGTCCCAGACAAAAAGGGGGATTTTGTCAACGGTATTGATTGGGACGCCCAATTGGTCCATACAGTAAAAGAAGGGGTAAATGTAGTTAAAACCTACATATGGCATTTCACAGCTATTTCCAGAGTTATAAACGGGGAAGAGTCTCAAAATTATAATAGGTACCAACTACCTGAAAAAAAAATAAGAGTTTTTAACAAAAAATTATCACATTTGGAAAGGGAAATTGGTCACGAAAAAATAGTTATACCGCCAAATTTATACCGTGAGAGACTCGACCCCAGGAGATATGCCATACCCAATATTTCTTTAGATAGTGGGATTGCCTCAGTGCAACCTATGTCAGTTCAACCTGACCCTTTATTTACTATTTATGAAGGCTTGGAGGAGTATTCAGAAGAATCTCTAGATTTGCCTGAACAGTCCTCCAACGAATCAGCAAATAGTTCAATCGACAAATTGAGTCAGGGCGATCTGACAGACTTAGGTTGCACTGAATTGATATATAGTGACGAAGAAACGGTCGTCCAAAATAAAAATGATACGGTAACCCAGGATGAGAGTACAATAGAAATAGAACCCCATAATTTGACTTTTCTAAGTGATAAAGGAAAAAGGGATAAATCGTTGTCTGGAGTTCTAAAACTAGACCCAGAGGCAGTCTCCCAGATGAACCATGAAATAAAAATGGGCATTTATCAAACCTCAACACCTATGAAACCAGGCGGTTCTCAAACCATTTCACCAAAAAAAACTAAGAGGTCAAATTCAGATAAAACTATTGATCGTTACAAAAAGTCTTTACGTAAGCGATTTAAAGATATGGACTATAGTGAGTCCGCTATTCAACGGAAGCAGTGGAATAGTGATCGTAGAAAGGACCTATAGTTTTTTTAAATTTTTTTTAATTAAATCTCAAAATTTTAAGTGAAAAAGTGTATATAAAAGTATAGAAAAGCGCTAAGCGCAAAAAGAAAGTTTATTTTATAAAATAGATTTTTGTTTCAAAAACATTTTTGTAAATAAAAACTTACTTTTAAAAAGTAAGAAGCGCTAGGCGCTAATCTTTATTGGGAAAATATTTTCTACTTTTTAAAAAAAAAAAATGGTCAAAATGTACTCCCCAAATAAAAAGACGTTTAAAACGATTTAAATGGCTAAAATCCCTAAAGGTTTATTGTGATTGACAGGAGACTGTTTAACAGTAATGAGTAGCTAAAATAAGCCTAAATTTTGTTTGGTGAGAAGTAGGTGAACGACTAAGTCTGTACGTTTTAAAAACGTAATACATTTGAAAAATGTTAAAAACTTTGAGTTTTTATCACCTACTAATCACACTTCAAATAACTTTAGTTCAGAATGTTTTGAAACCGGTGGTTTAGAAGATATTGCCAAACCACTAAGGAGGCCATATTGCGAACTCGGGGAGCTAATTGATCTTGGATCACCACCAGACGGGACTGATTCTGCGTCAAACGCTTCGGAATGTCCAAATGTGGTGGAAATAGTTGCCCCGAAAGTGAGTATCGCATCATCGCTTTGAATAGGATGAGCGTCTTCAGAGCCCAAGTCGATAGCTCTTTCGGAAATTTCTGAAAAATAACTAGATTAAAATTACAATAAAGTACGATAACGTGTAATCGACTCTGAAAATTTAAATAAAACCAGAAATACAGAGATTCAAAATGAAGTAATTTCGAACTTAATTTAAAAATTAAGAACCAAAATTGGCTTCATAAATAGTCTCTTGTATTTTTTTTTGGAAAAATTAATTTAGAAAAAGTCTTTTCTCTAGAAAGTAAAAAGAAATTTTATTTTTACACACGTGACTGTATAATTTAGTTTCAAAAACCTAAAATTTTTTTTAATTTTTAAAAAAAACTAACCGTCATCAGATTCCTTTTCGACCCCTCGTAGGTTTAAAACCTGGCCAACTTGTGTGGCGAAAAGCGAATGCCACTGTTGTAACATTTGCCGAAGGTCAACAGGTAGAGGACCACCTACACCGGTGGGAACATTGTGAGCAGCGGCAGCATCATAGTCGGCAGCGCCAAGATTGTCGGGAGTCCCAAGTAACATACGGTCGATTTCATCGTCATCAGTACTCACAACACTTTTGCACGGCAAATTGCCACGAACCATACGATGAAACCCACGACCACGAGGGGCACCACGACCTCTACCTCCGCGACCTCTGCCTCGACCTCGAAAATTTGGGGCACCAGGGTTCGGGAAATGTCTACCTACATTTCTACCAACGTTTCTGCCCTCAGAACCCTGAAAATTCGACCCTCTCAATCGAGTATTTGACCGCTGGAAGACCGGAGAGTTTGACTAAAATATTTTTTAAATAATTTATTTTGGCCAAGAACCTCCTTGAACCCAATTTTTAAAGAAAAAAGAAAATTTTTACTGAGTAAAAATAGTGATTTACAATCACTACTACGAAAAGCTCAGACCGGTTATAAAATAAGCGTTTTCAATATTTACATAAAAAAAAACTATCGCATATTTTATTACCGGTTGAAAATTTTTTTTAGTCAAAAGGTAAAAAACAAACCTCTCGATTGACAGCCAAAATAGCATCTAACTGGTCGATGTACGGCCCAGTGGAAATGTTCAAATTGACACCGCCAAATTCCAAAAGATTTCGAACAGCTTGCCCCAGCGCATCTTCCGAAAATTTTTGGATTTGGCTCCAAGGACAAAGTATGCAACGAGGAAAAGCTTGCGTACCGTTTTTGTTCTGGTGCATTGCAGTTCGAAGCGCACTGTATTTCGTCATACCCAAATGGGTTTGCGAAAGATAGTGAACTTCGTCCTGCAAAGCGGACAGAATAAAGCGCGGCGCAAACTCATCTTTTGTTGCATTTTCGTCCGTCAATTCGATCACCTGCTGACCGATACGGACCAATCCACCATTAACTTGGGATTTCAAAAGCTTCATCAGCTTAAAACTAAAATGTAAAACCAGGGGCCAGAGAATTTTTTTATCAAATAATTTTAACCAAGAACTCAAAATTTTTTTTTCTTCAAAATTTTTTTAACTAAGAAATATAAAATATTTCTTTCCAAAAAGAAGTTCAAATTTTACTTACTTAAAACAATCTGGAAAATTTCGTTTTAAATTTATTTCCCAAGGTCCCCTGGTTTATATACATAACAAACACGTGACAAAATTTTAAATTTCAGTTCCAAAAAGTTTTGGGTTTATTTTTCATCACAAATATACATAAAATGGTGTAATCAAGAAAATAAGGGTTTTTGGGGCAATGCGAACAATTGAGTTTTCAATCTGAAAACATAAAAATACAATTCAAATTTGTCTCACAGCCCTAAAAACACACTTTTCTCGGAAAATCCCCAAACTAAAACAAAATAGGGAACCCAAGAAAATGGACAAATATACGTTTTCAAATACGGAGTTTTTACGATCAAAAAGTGACATGATTGTCATAAATATTTCTCATTTCAAAATCTCCCACAAATAAATTGTGAACATAATGTAATTACAAAAAGAGCGTTTATTTTCTGTAGAAATACTCAAAATATACGTTTTCAAATTTGGAGTTTTTTGTCACTAAATTTCGACAAAATCTCCCGAGCTCAGGCAAAAATAGAAAGATCGAATTCGTCTCGTTTTGTATCGGCTTCGTAAAATCTCTCGATAGCCGCCACTGATGATTGCCGTCCCAACATTACTTGAACCCCGTTAATCGGAATAAAATCGCCTAGAAATAAAGTTTAAAAATTCATAATTATAGTATTAAATTATCAAATTATCAAACTATTAAAATTTCTTCTTCTCAAAATTAATTAGAAATTTTTACTGAATTTTTAAATAAAAAATGATTAAAATTAAAAACTTTTGCGATTCTTCACTTACGGGATAATAGGAAAAGGGGGGAGACAATATCAGCAGAGAAGTACTGACGACGGAGTTGCTCTAAGACCTCATCGGCGGCCATTTCGAAAAAGTGATAGAGCCCAAGCTCGCCCCGAGATTCGGGAAGTTCGACTGGTGACATCAAGTCGAACATCATTTCTAGAACCTGATCGCCGGTACGATAAAGGTCCATACGCCACTCCGGTCCAGTGATTGAGGGCAAGCTATCGTATAGATTACAGCTTGATGCAAGAAATTTGCAAAGCATCCTGAGCCCATATAAAACGAAATAGCCGGTTTCGAGTGAGACGAAAATAACACACCCTAAAAATAATAATTCATTTTTGAGTATTTTTCAGTTTTTCTACCTAATTAAAAAGACAATCTGCTCAGCGGACACTAAGAGCAAAATTGGGTTCAAAAAATTGAGAAAAGTATCTCATTCAATAAAATGTTAAATTTTTTTAGGAATTTCACGGTAAATAAAATGTCATTTCTGGGAATGTCTCTTCAGCTATGGATTGCTATGTTTGGAGACCAACGACTAATAAATGTTTTAATAAATGAGTTACTAGTATTTTCAATAATAGTTACTTCTTTATTTATCATTTATGGAAGTTTATTGGTAATAGTCTACAGAAACGTTATAAAGGTTCAGGAAACTTTAGTAAAAACACAAGACCAAAATAATGTTTCTGCAGCTATTACTAATAATCTCCTACAGGAAATCCTGGCTGTTTTATATAACAAAAATGACATTTTATCAGAGATTTCAGACGAATCTATCGAAGACCCAAAAATAGAGAATATAAGATATAAAAATTCTGAAAATTTGAGAGACCTTGAAATATTGTCTACGACAAAACAATATGATTTTGTTTATACATATTTCCGGAACATTCTACTTGATTTAGAAAAATCTTTCGAAATTAAAGTAACCAATCTCAAAAATTTAAATTTCCCAATCGCAAGCGCCGATATTTCTATTATGCATAAAACTTTAATTTACGCCTTACTAGTATACAGGGAAAAGTTACTGGCTGAGATCTCGGAGGAATTTTCTCATTATAGAGAAGTTCCAGGAGATCTCAACAGTACCTATTCACAGGGATCTAGTAGCCAGCGTACAGGTACAAATAAATTTGACGCACATAAATACGGCCCACTTCGAGTAGCAGTAGTAATAGTGAGAAATTTAATAAAATCTTATGGCGAGCAAACCTATCCTCAAAGGGATAATTTTAATGAAAGGGAACTTAATTTAATAGGGTCAGACGGCATTATGTATAATTTTATATCGTACCATAGCCTTATGACCGAAATTAAAAAACCCACTACTACTGATAAAAAGGTTTTGTTACTAACAAAATTATTGATAGAGTTACGACGTAAAGTTACAATGGCAACCGCCATTCTAACTGAAATTTTTGACCTTAATATCAGTAGTAGTTCCTTCCCATTGCAAGACAGTGTCGACTCTGCAATTTTCGAGTGGGATAAATTCTCAGACTTCAAAAATTTTCATGATATTTGGCAATTAGAAAATATGAAAAGTCTGAGATCAAATTTAGCCCACATGAAGATTGCAAAGACAATTCTAGTAAAAAGAGGTGAGTCTCCACTCACATCCGATAAATGGTTAGGGAATCTCGAAGAAATTGTTAACCACAAAGTGTCCGCTTTACCAGATTTCAGGGACTGGTCCTTTTAACAGTGTTTTTTTAATAAAAAAAATTAATATTTATATTTCAAAAACTGTTAATTTAGTTTTCAAAAAAATATAATTTACCTTGAAGTCCGGTTCCAAAGCTGAATGGTAGTGGAGCTCCCGCTGTCACAAATACTCGATTGAGGGCTTTGGCCAAGCATAAAATGTCGTTGGTACCGGATTCTTTGGACGCCTCTGTATAATGAATTGCAATCCGTTTCAAGTTGTTTCCCAGAGGCATCCGTTTTTTGAAGGACAAATCGCAAAACACACCATCATCAGCTGGGTGTTTTCGAGCCACCAAAATGTCCATCGCGCGTACCAACGCCATCTGCACCGCTAAGATCGCGGGCACACCTCTACTACACATTTTTTTAAATTTTTTGAAACAAATTAATTATTCCTAAATAATTTTTTTTCAACTATCAAGCAGAAAATGTAAAATGGTTTTTGGTAATTTTTCACTATGTTTTACCTTTAAAAATGTGAATCATTTATTTTAAGAAAAAAACCATTTTAATTAAACTCTTTGTTAAAGTTGAAAAATTTTGGGAAAAATAAATTTTTTTTGTTTCATGATTTATTAACTTTTTAAGAAAAATTTACTCACGCATTAATATTTTCCAAATTAATTCGACAAACTGGGCAGTGAATCTCCGGTTGAATATCATTGAATTCCCCGTTTAGCTCAGAAACCGGCTTGAAAGTTTGCCCACAAAACAAATTTTCGTCCGGTAAACCCTCACATCTAACCCTGTCACAAAATGAGCCACCAGGCATTGAACTAGAAACAACCAAACAATCCTTAAAAGTTTTTTAAATAAAAATTTCATCATAAGAAAAATTCGAAAATTGTACAATATTTCCTATACATGATACACGTATCTTTCTAGAATTTTTTTATAAAAAATGAGGAAATTGTTTTTGCTTCTACTCCTTTTATTTGCAACCTACAAATAATAATTTACCTCCACGGTGATAGGCGGCTTGACGGGCAGATTGATAAGGGCTACATAAAAAACAGAGATTTTTTTCTGAGCAATAACGGAAATATTACCACCAAAGATTGTGCCCAAAAAGGGTGCCAAATTGACCATTTCGTTTTGGGACGAAATATGACCCAAATATTCAATCAAATGAAAAGGTGAATCCGCACCAGTGACCAATGATTTGAAGCCCCGACGACCTTTTGTTAGCCAGTCTCTAACAAAAGACGCTGGGACTTTGACCTCAGATTTTGCGCCATTAAAGGAGTGAAGGTCATTGGGCGGCAATACTGAGGAACCGACTTCAGGGTATTCTACCATTTGATTGAATAAAGGGATAAGGCCAACTACCACACCACTTTTCTCACCCCCCTAAAAGATATTTTTTCAATTTTTTCCTTTTCATAAACAATAAATATTTTCACTGCAACTTTTGTTTCTTTTCTGATATTGAAGGTAATTTATAAAATTTTAAACCATTAAAATTTTTAGAAATATGCCTCGAATTTTCGATGAAGCGTTTATGAGAGAAAAGGGAGTATCTGAAAAATCCGGAAAAATGTTCAATAAACTTCAACGGGAATATATTTCGCAATATTCCGAAGAAAAAATCAAAGAATATTACGCTGGTTTAGACCGCGGTACAATTGGAGAATATCCCGAAAATGTACCGGAATATCTCCATTGATTTTTTGAAAATAATAAATTTTTAGAATTTATAAACTTTTCTACAAATTCGTATCTTTTTGCCTAACACACATTTTTTTGTATTTTTTCAAAAATCTAACAAAATTTGAAAAACTTACAAGAACTTTTGCGACGCGAGTTGTATATTTGACAGGGCAATTGACTTTGGACCCATCCAAGATTTCAGCAAGAAAATCCTCAAATTTAATTTTCACAGACGCAGGCATATTCCAAAAATTATCGAGCCATACGTCCGGATCACCGGTAACAAACCGGAAGACGGATTGTACTGGCGACGATGAACTGCCAGCAGTTGTCTGAAAAAAAATATTTTTATTATTTCTGGTTCAATTAATATGATTTTTTTTTCATGTTTATCTTTTCCTAGAATGAGTGCATCTTTAGAAAAAACCGAGGATGATTTACTAACGAATGAATCAGATCAAGGGAGTCATAAAACTGGTATTTCTGACGTATCGGATATTGAAATGGATGCGGATAAGTCACTCGGCGCTACAGACGAAAAAGGCGACTATAAGGCAACTTTAAGTCGGTTTTCAACTCAATTATCGGAAAACCCTTTTAGTAAAAATTATCAACCGATAATTGCGGAGAAAACCGACAAAACTTTGCATCAGTCAAATTTTCAGTCTACTGACAACTCCGATAGAAACTGGGCGAGCGATGCAAATGAACTTTTGCCACCGACTAATCCCGAAAAACCAGTAAAAGCAAAAAAAAATAAAAAGAAGAAAAAATTGGGCAAAAAATCAACAGCTGAGGCATTTACACCACCTGAGAACGTTTCCGTGCAGCTTTTCTCTAATATTTTCCAAGTAAAAAATTATAACGATATGCGAAATTTCGATTTCGAAAAACCGGAAAATATTAGAGGCAAAACTGGTACGAAATCATTTAAGGAACCGGTAAAAACCCCAGCTGATGAATTAAGTTACATAAGAAACACAAAGGCTCGACAACAAAAATGTAGAGCAAATTTGTTAGCAAAAGAAATGTCGCCTTCACGTTTCTTATATAACTTAGGTGATTCGGGTGGAATCCGTGACGGGGGTTTTGCGCATGCCGGTTACCGGTGGACAAGGTTCCTGGCAGCACAATGCCAGGAACTTAACCAGTACGGACAGGAGCAAATGTTAGTAAGCCCATACGCCGAGCATAAAAGTTATGTCATGCTCTCCGTTTTGGTGGAGTACATGAAAAATCAGAGTACCACCAACCCATACTGGGCCGAGAAAATCGTTAGTAAAAAAAAACAGAAGTTTTTTAATATACATTTTGCAGATTTCAAATGTTTTTCACAAATAATTCCTGAAAATAAATTTTGATAAAAAACTTTTGAAAGCTGCAAGATGTATACTATCATAAAAAATATCTCGCAAAAATTAACTTACTTGGATAACAAATCGTCCCAATGTATCGACCGAGATTTGATGCAGGAAATCGCGAATTTTGCCAGATTCCTCAATTTTCGCCAACCTTTTCCGGGTACCCCTTTCGCGATCAAATGTGCAGGTTTCGCCAAAATCCATTTCCTTGACCAAACTCTCGTAATTTGAATCCAAATAACGATCACTAAAATAATATGATAAATTTTAGAAATTTCAAATTTTGTAATATGACACCAAAAATTTTTTTTTGTAATATGACACCAAAAATTAGTTTCACCTTTCTCGACTGTCAACCCAAGTTATAATTAATTTTATTAAATTTTGGAGATTCTAGTGAAATTTTGTAATATGACACCATGTTTCATTACGATTTTAGAAATTTCAAAATAATCCATTTAAAAACACAAAATCAATTAAATTTTGCAAAAATCATAAAAACCTTTGGTATCATGTTACGAATTTAAAATATAAACCGTAGGTTATATTTAGCCTAAACCTAAAATGAAAACAGGTTTTATTCTAAAAATTTTTTTTTGAAATATGACACCAAAGCTTTATTTTGATTTTGGAAATTAATTTTTGCTTTAAAACTAAAATATAGGTGAGACAATACCCCATGAGCAGCATTTTTCAAATAACAATGCAGTTCCGGGCAAAACCCACACTTGAGGAAGTTTTAAAAAACAACGCTTGCCTCCAAACCAGCGAAATACTGGCAAACTGCACATCGGGCGATGTTAACAGAACAAATTGGCCTCGCGAAATTCACACCCTTGACTCAGAGGACGAATTTGCGAATGAATCTGAACCATACAAACCAGATGGTTCAGCTTTAGCCAATCTGATTGATCTCTCCCGCCGTTTAGAACGAGGAATCCGAAGCCCTGACGCCGCTAAGGACGCTAGCGAAGGCATGGCTACCATTTTATTATCAGATGGCACCCTACGCTCATTTCATATAAAAAATGGTTGTCCCGTTGCTACTGAAAACCCATATTGGACGCAATTTTTAAAAATCGTTGATTTCAGGTATTTCAACCAGAATTTTTAACAAATAATATTTTACCTTATCCAATCTGGGGTTTTCTTTCCATTTTCCTCGTAGGACATTCTTTTAACATCACCATTGGCATATCTACAAAATGAAATTTTTATTTAAAATGATTTAAATTCACTTTATAAAAAAAATAAAAAAATTAATCAAATTTTTACGATCAAATCGTCCAATTTATGATAGTTTATATTTTAAATGCTCTTTTCAAAAAATTAATTTATCATAATTTAAATTTCTAATATTGATTAATCAATTAATCAAAATTAATTAAAATTATTAAATCTCACATTTTAATACTCACTGATAATTATCATAATTCGGCCATAAATGTTCGCTTGAAATAAATTTCGAAAATTTTCAAAAATAATTTTTATAATTTAATTTATCAATGATAAGCCGAGTTTATATAGTTAAAATTCAGGATTTATCAAGAAAATTCATGAGAAATAGACTCACTCCAAAACCCATCAATACTATTCGTCAATTTTTCAAGAAATTCAATTTTTAGAAAAATTGAAGAACAGCATTGCGCTGACCCGCGTCAGACAAATCGGAGTGAAGTCTTCTCCCAGGACACTTTGGTCCGTACTTTACAAAGGGTAGAAGGACAAATGTGGAAAAATCCGGGAAATGACCCTTACCATGAGCGTCAGGTACGGCAGACAAATCTGCCAAACCATTTCAACCGGACACCACCTCCTCTGGAACAATTGTCAAATTTCGGAAGCCCATCACCTAATCGAGGGGACAGATTCCCAAGAACGAGCGGGTCTGTCGAGGATTATCGAAATTTTCACGACCAATCACCGGGCCAGACCGGTCGATTCCAGCAAATGTCTCCGAGACATGATTTACCGGGATCTTAAAGATTTCGAAGATAGGTTTTGAAAAGTTTCTCTTATAAAAAATATAAATTAATTTTAGCGTCTCAATTAATCAAATTTTATAAATATTAATTTTCTCCTTTTTTCATTAATAAATACTTTTTATTTTTAAATAAAACTAATTAATTTTCTCTTTTAATTAAAAACTTATTATTAAATAATTCCAAAATCAATAATTCGGTTACGAAATAAAATATAATGACTCATAGTGAAACATTACAAGTAATGACTCATAGTGACTCATAGTTTTAAAAAAGCGTAGACCTACGGGTACACTTACCAACTAATGCTTAGCATTAAAAAACGCGGGGCACATCATGATATACGGTACCAAGGCCGATCATGTTTTTCTGACGGACCGACCTTGGTGACGCAACATCTAATATAAGTGTCACCTTAAGAGCCGCCTACGCAAACTCTAAATCGAGTTTTATCAAAGTGGCATTTAATGCCCAGAAGATAAAAGTCGATCTAGAGAAAGCCACCGGTATTTAGGTTCAAAAGTAAAGAGATAAAAATAACATTGTATTTAGGTTTTTCTTACATTTAGATTAGCGCCGCGCCAAGCTTTGTATTTCCGCTCCTCGCCGTGGTCTCCGGTCAAACCGGAACTCGCGAACCCAACTGCTTACCGGCTGCTGATCCTAACCAAACTTAAGAGTTTGGTTATTAAAACTGCTATTTACTTTACTGGCCATTTATCTGTCTAACAAATAAATCCAGTAGCAAAACTAAAATAGCCCACACCTGGTATACTGCTAACTTTGCTCTAGAACCGGAACTCAACCAGTAACGTGACTCCTCGGACCCACGTGACCGTTTGAGCTCAGGANTGAACCAGTTTGGCAGGTTATGCCAGTCTTAGATGGACCAGCAAGAGACCGAGGACTGTAGCCAAAATATTTCAAATTTACCACCCAAATCTTGTAACATACATCATGTATGCAAATCCAAATGAGAAGATAAAAAAAATGATTAAAATATCATGGATCGAATAAAATTCATTTTCTGGATTAAACTTTGTAACGTTTCGTGCATCGATCTTATCAAGCATAACCGTAACATAGTTTAAACATGTGACATTTTTTTGATACATTCTAGAAAATCATGAATAAACATGATTTATGCCAACAATTTTTTTCAAAATTTTACTAGAAAAGTGACACTTTCAAAGTGTTCAAAAACACAAAACCGTTATTAAAGTTGGCTATAATTTGGCTTGGAATTTTTTAAATAAATTAAAGAATTGTTTCAAGCCAAATGATAGGCAATTTCCAAGATGGTTTTGCGTTTTTGAACACTCCCCTGGTGAAATTCAGAAGCTTTTGCATACATAAGATTTGTATTCGTGATTTTCTAGTACTTAACAATAAATTAGCATCGGTAGGCAAATATTTTTTGTTGAGCCGCCCTCAAATAAGCCTGACCTAAGGTCAGTGAGCTTAATTATAAATTGAATGAAACCCGCATCATCCACTAAAATTGGATAAAATTTACTTGAAAAAAGTCAGGTATGAATTTAATCTGAACCACTTTGAAACTCAGAAACTTTTGATCTTTTAATGAACAATCTGATGCCGAATAGTTTTTAAGACGGATCACTGATTCGGAATTAATCAACCATCTGTAACTAAGTTAATAGTTTATAAACAGTTCACCAAAATTGAAAGTAGGTCTAATTTTATTCTAAATTTGGCCTAATTATCAGATTTTTTTCAAATTCGGCACATTATATCTGTTTGGACTAATATTTTAGTTTATATTGTTATTTTTAACTTTCATCGACTAGCTGAGAACCGTGAAAAAAGTTGATCTACGCATTTGGCGGTTAGATTTTTCCGAAAACTTTATGAAATTCTAAGACTGTTGGTAAATGTTTTCTCAAAAGTGAGAAAATGTCGAAATATTTTATTTATAAATGGTACCTTAGCATACTATGACCCAAAATAACCTATAGCCAATCCGAAATTTGAACTCTGAGTCTTCGAAAGTGACCAGAATGGTTATGATCGATATACATATGTATAAGGAGACAGATTTACCTCTTAACTGTTTCTTCCCATTATATGATTTATGCTGTATTATTATCGCTGTATATATATCGCGATTTATAGCAATAATACTGTGGTTTTTGTCTGTGAGGACCGGTGAGATTATCCCAAATTGTTCACAGCAAAATTTACCAAGTTTTCCTTAGAAAAATTTTCGCACCATTGGTTTATTGCCTCACCTACCAAAGTAATATTTTTAACAGTTTCTTTTTCATTTCGAATCATCGAAAAACTTTTTAATGAATCATATTTTATTATCAGTCTTATTTTTCCGTGTCTGAGGTCGTGCAAATTTTAGAGCACCAAAAATTTCAGAATATACATAATATGTGAAATTTAGCGCTAATTACGAATAAAAGTTTTTTTCGAAATTTTGAACTTTAAGCTCAATTTTGATTTGTTGAAATTTGAACCAATCAAAATCAAGGATTTAAATAACCCATGACACTTAGTGCGAGCTTGTTATTTTAAATACGGTTATGTTCAAGTTGATGGAATGGTCCTCCCCAAAAATGCGTAGGCGTGTAAGGCAAAAAGATACGAATCTGTAGAAAAACGTAGGCGTGTTATTCTTTTTATTTGATTCCCTATGTATATAAATCAATATATGTTCATTATTAAGTTATGCCTTTTTTTTTTGCTTTTGAAAATTATAAAAAGTGCAAAAATCGTTAATTTTTGGTAATTTCTTCCTCTAGCGCAAAATCCTGTAACTGCTGACACTTTCTAATATGTTGAAAATATAGTCCAAACAAATCTTCACTGATGAAAATTTATGAATTAAAAAAAATTTGAAAATTAAAGAAAAAATTCTGTTTGAAAATTATTTTTTTATTGAAAATTGTCAATTTTTTTTTATTAGCTCTCTAGCGTCAAGATTTAAAGTTAATTTTTAATTATTAGACATTGATGTTAAAGCTTGAACAATTTCACTTTGTTTTCCTTTTACTGAAATAACTATCGAAAATGATAACATAAGCCGCTGGAGTGCAAAAAAAGATTAAAGAGCAAGTAGATTTTGGAAACTGAATCGTTAAAAATTTCATTTGGGTGTCCGCAGTCGAGCAAAAATACAAGATCGATTTTCAAAATAACCATTTTACGTTAAATTTTATGCTGATGACGAAAATTAAATTCATTTTCTGAATAAGATTAAGAAAGCTGAATTCGGGTTGGTTCAAATTTAAACCAATCAGGATCCAGAAAATTTATGATCAGTTTAACCGACTTTTTATTCATGAATCCGAAAATATATTTTTAAATATGTATGTCATTGTTATCAAGTTTTTTTTTTGTCCTTGAATTTTGAAAAATCGCTGAAAAATGCCAAATTTTGGCTTAATTAGTCTCTAGCGCCTCGAATATATGTTGGGTCGTGAGATATTATTTTCATTTGCACTTATTTTTTTTTTGAATTTTTCTAGAATAAAATGAAAAACATAAAAGTGTACCAACATCGAGCTTCTCATTGGTCGAAATGTGAACCAATCAAAATCGACTATATACATGTAGAAGAACCAAAAGATGAGCAATAAGCTACTTTTTGGAGACGGTATTATCAACAAGGTGTCTAAAATTACCACAGGTGGCGCTAGAGCCGATTTAATGTTTTGATGACAAACCGGAAGTTGTATTTTTGAGGTTTGGCACTATCAAAAGATGTGCCATAAGCTGTTTTCTGAAAAACCGTATTATGAACTATTAGTCTATGGTCACCACAGATGCTGCTAGAGCGAAAATAAGATAAATTTTTGTATTTTTTGTAAATGTGAAATACAGGCATTTGCCTGTATAAAAACTATATATAAATAACCTTAATAAATATCACTTTTTATTCAACCAGGGTAAAACCATAATGACAGTCAAGTTTCAGGAAGAAACTGATTGGATGTGTGATTGGATGACAGAAGATTGTTGTTGAAAACACTCTTCTGCCATGACAAGAGAAGGTAAATGACATCAGATTGATTCTCATGCAATCCTATGTCATTCACATTCTCACATAGAGTTTGAGCTAGTCCCCTGCAAAGGTATTACCCAATTTTATAAGGAGAAAAGCGGCAGTCTTTTTTTTCTATGATTAAGCTCAATCTGTGAAGATTTGTTCAGACTATATTTTCAACATATAAAAACCTTGCAGCAGTCACAAGATTTGGCGCTGGAGCGCAAATTACATTTAAAATTGGAATTTCGCCACCAAGTGGCCAAACTTTTTGCATGTTGTGATGAAATTTTTTCTTCGTTAACAAATTATCTGTCGAAAAACGGTAATTTTAAGTCATTTAGATTTTTTATTGATTATTTTTTTTGCGCGTTTGCCTTAATTGTAGTAAAATCTTATAATTTCAATTTTTGCGACTTTGAAATAAAAAATTGGTCAACTTTATATATCTATAACTTTTCTTTATGACTTTCGATTTGTGAAGTTTTCTTATCTCTATTTTTAAAATATATTAAAAGTTTGAAGTGAAAATTTAATGAGGTCCAACCGAACAACATCAAAAATACCCGATTTTTGTGATTTTGACAATTTTCAAACGCGAAAAAAGACAAAACTTGATTAACATTAATTGATATGAATATTTTAAATCACGAAAATAAACTAAGTGTAATAAGACATTTCAAATCTCGATTCTGATTTGTTGAAATTTAAACCAATCAAATTCGAGCTTGAATCGTACTCTGAACTTGAACAGTTTTTCTCATTGGAACAGTTTCTTGGTCGTGAAGATTCCTCTCGATGACACACTTTACGCAATAAACAGGGAAAATCATGTAAGACCTCCATATTTAACGTGCCTTTATCTGAAACGCAGTCTTTAACTAAACCAATTTTTATTGGGTCGTTCAGTGTTCCAGTTAGGGAGACGCCACTGTTTTAAAAATATAAATCGTTTATAATTTTATATCCCTTTATCACACTTTTTTTAAGATCCTGGCCCTGATAATATATTCTGCACTACGCTTACCACACAGGGCCGGGATATTTAAAAAAGTGTGATAAAAGGATAATTATATAACTTAAATCTTAATTTCCATGATTGAGTTTGACTTCAACCTAGGCCTATAATTTAGGGTGACAAACCGACCTTGAAGTTTGGGGACAGCAAATTTGAGTTGTCTGTGAGTTTTGCGGCCTAGTTATCAGACTTCTTATGAATATCATTTCAATTTCTATAATTCCGACTCAGTTATTAATTTGAAATTATTAACGGAAAATTGAATTGTGGTTTTTGATTGACTCACGAGTCGTGAGTCACGACCCAGGATATCATATGAAATAAGCCATTTGCTTTAAATGGGTTGAAAACCTCGCTGGACAGATCCGGAATATATTTGTAAGTTACAAATGACAATAAAAAAATCATGAAAAACAAAATTAGCAAATGCAATTGGCTCGGATTTAATAGATCATCCTATTATATTCCCGCATTCCGCATCATTCGAACAGAGTGGAAAGTAAAATGTATAGAACGTTAATTGTATGAATGCCATATTTACAAGTGACAACAACCTGAAAGAAAAGTTCTAGAGTTTAAAATTTGACAAACTTGTCGCTAACTGTTTAGAAATTAAATCACCAAAGGTACAGCCAGAGTTTTCTCGCTTACTGCGTTTTTTATTACGATTCAATACTCAATGGTGATTGGTCAATATTCGAAATTTCTGTATCTTATTGGCTCATTTCTGCGGAATAAAAAAAAACGCAGTAAACGAGAAAACTTAGGCTGTAGAATCTAAAAATAATATTTTGCATTAAATAATTATTTCGAAAATGTAATGATAATATAAAAAAACAGGTGTTGATAAATATTTAACATGTTTAGAAAATTTATATTTCGATTTGTGCATACAAAAAAGTAATTTTAACATTCCACAGAATTCAATCTAAATAATATCTTAATAATACCCTGCAAAAAGTTGGAATTTTATGCCATAGAACTTAAGTGGTTGCCGGTTTAAGTTCAAAATATTTAATTTATACAAATTACGTTTTATACATTTAACTATCGACTCATTCGAATATTCAGGATATATTAAGCAAGGGCCTTTCATTCGTATAAAAATTATGAAAAAACATGTAAAGCCTTTCACAATCTCTGTTTTTTTTATTTTTTCTGAATTATCTGATCATGAAACCGTTTTTCAGTTTATTCAGGACACGAAATCTCCTAAAATAGCACGAAAATCTGCCTCAGAACAAAAGGTTGCGAATTTTTATCTAGAAAATTTGCTTAACAACATTAAACATTAATGAAATCAATTATATCGTAATTCACGACGAACTCAATTCGAATCTCTGTACCACGCCACTAGGGTGGTCAAGAATTTCGTAATAAATGAACAAAAATTCTTAAGTTTTAAAAAATGTTTGTCAATAACTAAGTACATAACAGTAGACAGTAGAAATTTGAGTTATTTATAACTCCTAGCTGTCCAGAACTATTTTTTTTTTATTATTTTCGCAAGATTGAGTAATGGCGATTTTTAATTACAGATCAATGTGCTGCGGGTCCATTTTGATTAAAACAGTCACTAAAGAGCAAAAATCTTATTCTTAAAGATAATTTCAAAATTTTGCTCTTTAACGCTGTTATGTACAGTATGTACTTTGTTCTCTTGCGACATCTTAATGCCGACACTTGAACTCCCTGCGATTAAGAATACTAAGTTTCAAACTTAGTATGTTATAAGTAGGGAGAGTTCAGGTGTCGGCATTGAGATGTCGCAAGAGAAAACAGTACATACTGTACATTATGTGAATCAGTATGTGACTTATTAAGTGACTCATGGTGGTTGATATTGTCATTAGAAAGTTGACCCCAAGAGAAAATTTTATAGTATATTTGGCCACCCTATACAGCACCCACGCTGTAGCTACGTCACGAATTGAGTAGTCGAAGGATTAAGGTTGGATTATTACTTGCGAAAGTGAGATTTGATTCGAGTTCGTTTTCTGGCTGGTAAAATAGGATTTGCGGTACAGTGAATTAAAACAACCTGAATTTGAAATAATATTCTTATGCGACGCTGTTGAGTGAGTCTAGTACTGAGGTCTATACGTAGGGATACACACGCGATAACTACAAATCTTGAGTAAACATGGAAAAAATTAATGAATTACATCAATATTGAGGTTTTGGAAATTTTCAGTCCGAAAAATATTTCGACTAAACGTATCCTTTTTTTTCTTTTGGTCTTAATAATTTTAAAATCATGATTCATCATTGACATAATTCTAAGTTTGAGAAATTTTGAGCAGTCTAAAAATTAAAACCTAAAAAACTTCACTTTATTATCTCGTCAAATAAATTTTGATAGTGTTTTTTAACTTATTTCAGAACCTTGTTATTGGTGTTGGTCGAAAAATTTTTGCTGAGCAGCACACTTCGCAACAAAGGTCGGCATAACTTTTGAAAAACCTGATCGGATCGAATCTGATCGGATCGACAATTTGAAAAACCTGATCGGATCGGATCGAAAAAAAATCGATCCGATCAAGTCGATCCGATCCGATCAGGTTACCCTGCTTCGCAATACATTTTTGTTTTATCCAATTCGGGGCATAAATGATTCGATTTTGGTCAAAAATTTTTCGCTGATCAAAAATAAGACTAGTGAATCAATTTATTCATAAACATGCTATTTTGCATTCCAGCATGTTCATTGAAAGTCAGCAATTTATTATCATTCAAATATCCAAAAGCGCTTTCGAATATACGCCACCTAAGCAAAAATCAGAATACTTACAAACAAATTCAAGCGGATCGGGAATCCGATCATTAGACTCGTAAAAAAATGAGACCCCGATCTGATGCAATTCTACCGACCCTTGTCTATCACTTTTTGTGAAATTATTTTTTTAGGAGGATGTGCGTCTGAATAATGTAAAATTTGTCATAATACGAATTTGAAAATAATTTGACGCTGTTGAGCCAGTCTTATGCTCAGGTCTATGCAACATAGTCTATTTTATATAGACTATGATGGTCTAGCTGGCATAATTGAACGAGATCTGTTTCAAAATTCTCGTGTCAAACTTATCTGACAAACGTTCGTATTATTATTATTCGTTTATTGCAATATTGTGTGGTTAGTAGATTGGCTACAATACAAATTAAATGTCACATACGAACTCTCAAGGGATAAAGATGGTGCTTTTGGGTTTTGAAGATAACCGAAAAAACAGGTTAATAATATTATGAAATTTGAAACAGACTGGGAGCATTTGCAAACATTTTTAAATTGAAGGTTGATTTTCTAAGCCGATAGTGTTATAATTTTTAAAAATTTTAACCGTTTTATAAGAGATTGTGAAAAACTTCCGTTAGGGGGTAGTGACCACAAAAAAGTTTGAACCAATCAGCATTGCAAATTTTTGACTATTTTCGATAGTTTTTTTTCTGCTGATTTCGAACATAATTTAGTATATCATATAGGTTGATCTTATAAGAGTTTTCTGTAAACAGCGCTCAAAGTAGAGTCTCCTGAAAGGCTCTCGTGTCTCGGCGGAGCTTTTTTCTATGCTTCGGAGGGTCAATGAAATTGCTCATAAGTTTAATTAAAGCGAAAATTGGCAATTTTCGACAATATTATTTTAAAAAGTCGAAAAAATGACCAAACTTGATTAATAACATATACTGTATATGTTATTTATAAAGTTTGGTCATTTTTTCGACTTTTTAAAATTAAATTGTTGAGAATTGCCGATTTTCGCTTTATTTGGCTTTAATTGAAATTATGAACAACTTCATTGACCCTCCGAAGCATACGACGATTTGACATTAGGAATTTCAAAAATAAAAAAATCGGGTTTAATGTCTTGATTTTAAGGTCAATTTTTCGTGATTTTACAGGTAGTATGTGATCCAGCCATCTAGCGAAGCCGTATGAAGTCCTAGAAGGCTGATTTTTTGACGAGTGAAAATTAACCGTTTTTTGGTTACCCGTTTTTTTGATTGATTATTTGACCTCTAATGACCGGTCAAAGTTCAAGGTCAAATTCAAGTTCATCGTATAGACTTGAAAGTACCTCCAAAAGATCGGAAGGTCAACTTTTCATGAACGTATTAGCAACTATGGGTCAATATGTACTGAAAGGTCGCTAGAGAGCAAAAATGGTCACACCCAAGGTCAACCTCAAGTTCATCGTTTAGACTTGCAAGTACCTCAAAAGAATGGAAGGGTCGAGTTTTTGATGAACGATAATAGCAACTATTGGTCAATAATGTACTGAAAGGTCGCTAGAGAGCAAAAACTTTTTTGCCTCTAGTTTTTGCTCTCTAGCGACCTTTCAGTACATTATTGACCCATAGTTGATAAATACGTTCATCAGAAAGTTGACTATTCGATTCTTTTGAGGGTACTTGCAAGTCTAATCCATGAACTTGAGGTTGACCTTGGGTGTTGACCAGTTTTTGCTCTCTAGCGACCTTTCAGAACATTATTGACCCATAGTTGCTAATACGTTCATAAGAAAGTCGACCCTTCCGATTCGTTTGGGTTAACTAACAAGTCTATACGATGAACTTGAGATTGACATTGAACTTTGACCGGTCATTAGAGGTCAAATGTTGGTCGCCGACCCTCAATCAAAAAAATGGGTAACCAAAAAATGCTTAATTTTCACTGGCCAAAAAATCAGCCTTCTAGCACTTCATACGGCTTCGCTAGAACTGGATCACATGCTACCTGTTAAATCACGAGAAATTGACCTTAAAATCGATTTTTTTTTGAAATTTTTTTTCGACGACCCCTTATATTCTAAAAATATCAAGGCTTAAAATAATTTTTTTGCGCCGTTTATAAGCCTCGACCACCCTCTTATATTTCAAAATATAACAGCTAAAAAAAGACTTTTTGAGTCGTGTATAAGCGTCGAAGACCTTTTATAATTCAAAAATATCAAGGCTTAAAATAAATTTTTTGCGTCGTTTATAAGCCTCGACCACCCTCTTATATTTCAAAATATAACAGCTAAAAATACACTTTTTGAGTCGTGTATAAGCGTCGAAGACCTTTTATAATTCAATAGTATCAAGGCTTAAAATGAATTTTTCACGTCCTTTATAAGCCCAGACCACCCTCTTATATTTTAAATATAAACCGCTTAAAATACACTTTTTGAGTCGTGTATTAGCCTCTCCTTATACTTCAAAAATATAAAGCTTAAAATAAAAATTTTTGCTTCGTTCATAAGCCCCGACCACCCTCTTATATTTCAAAATATAACAGATAAAAATACACTTTTTGAGTCGTGTATAAGCGTCGAAGAACTTTTTATAATTAAAAAATATCAAGGCTTAAAATGAATTTTTCACGTCGTTCATAAGCCCCAACCACCCTCTTATATTTCACAATATAAATCGCTATCAATACAACATTTTAGTCGTGTATAAGCCTGGACGATCCCTTATATTTAAAAAATATCAAGGCTGAGATAAATTTTTGCGTCCTTATAAGCCTCGCACACCATCTTATATTTTTAAAAATTAAACGACTTAAATTAAGGGGGTACTGTGCTTTCTGAAAATTTTTTTTTCAAGATTTGGACTAGACTAATACGGCCAAAAATCACAATGGCGGTAGTCTCGCATCTCTCAGACCTCTAGTTAGGCGTCTAGGAGACAAACGTTAAAAATCAATTTTTATAACTAACTATATATTCGATTACTAAAATTAAATTTGCATAATTATTGACTGGCAAAGAGCTTTTATCCGACCGAGCCGATTTTTATAAGATGATCTGGTTCGGAAAATAAATTTTTATCTCGGCGAACAAAAAGTACTGAAAAAAATCGGCTCGGTTGGATGAAAGCCCTACCTAAGATCAGCTCATGTATTACATAAAATTACATATCGGATGTGTCGTTCCGAAAAAAAATGGCTTTAGATTCGCTCAAAAATGTAAAGTTATTTTTTTCTCTTCACAGTTCACTTTAACAAGTTACTTACTTCAAATACATATTTTATACAAATTTGAAATACGCCAGTTTTTGGTTAAGTCTTTTCAGTTCATTTTGCAGATAAAACTTTAAAAAAAGGTGAATGATTTTTTGCTAGAATTCAGTTTAACTAATAAGCTGATTTGAATAACACTAGCAGCATTTTCAGAATCACTAAAGTTATGAGTTTCTTCACTAACTTGAAAATTAGATGTTATATCTGAATTATTGTTTACTATTGCTATATTCTGATTATTGGAAGTTTCATTCAGTAAATTTGATTAATTATTTGGAAGAAAAAAGCGAGTATCTAATGGACTATCGGGTGCTGATACAGAAATAATATCTCTGATTATCACTTAGCTGATTTATTTCATTATTCTCTGGCTCTAAATGTTGATGCTGAATAATTCGTAAATTAAAAATGCTCAAATTGTTTCGTCGTTTTTTTTTAGTTTTCGACATTTTTTAATAATGAATTTTTTTCAGAATTCCTACATTTGCTCCAAAAAATAGCGCCTCAGGGTTCAAATTCTGCATCCCTTAGTCAACTAAATTCGGACGTTCGAACTGTACTCTGCATGAGATCAACCTTTCAAAAATTTTTGATCAAGTCGAAAAACGTACCGATACATTTTGTCAGCAAAATGGTTCGCAAGCAATAAGGCGCGGTAAATTGCTTTAATAATCGTCACATCTGCTTATAATCTGCGATAAAAATCAGTTCCAAAACTTAGCTCAATAATTAATTAAAAAAAGATCATACTATTTTTTGCGTGATGATTAAGAGAAATAAGTATTTTTTGTACATCGAACTTTAAAACAGAAAAAAATATTGGTTAATTTTCTAGTGCAATAAAAACGTCGTTTTTCGGTAACCACACATACGATTCTTAATTTTATATTATACATGAGATGATCTTAGGTGGGCTTTCATCCAACCAAGCGATTTTTTTTCAGTACTTCTGGTTCGCGAAATAAAAATTTTATTTTCCGACCAGATCATCTTATAAAATCGGCTCGGTCGGATAAAGCTCTTTGCCAGTCAATAATTGGGCAATTTAATTTTAGCAATCGATATATAGTTAGTCATAAAATTAATTTTCAACGTTTTGTCTCCTAAACGCCTAACTAGAGGTCTGAGAGATGCGAGACTACCGCCATTGTGATTTTTGTGCGCGTATTAGTCTAGTCCAAATCTTGAAAAATACTTTTTCAGAAAGCACAGTACCCCCTTAAATACATATTTTGCATCGTTTATAAGCTCCGACCACCTTTTATATGTAAAACAAAAATATTAAGCCTGAAAAACACTTTTATGGAACACTCACATAATCAATATTAGCTATTAAACGAAACGAAATATAAAAAAAAAAATATATCTTTATAAATATAAGAACTTTGAACGCAAAAGTTAACTTCAAGATAAATTTTTGTATAAAAAAAAGAGGAAGGGTTAGCGAAAGCTTTACAAAACTGAGTACTAGTAACAGGGCTTAGTAAAGGTTTGAAAACAAAAGGTCGAATCTTGTAAAACTTAACGAGAATTTAACCGAAGTCCAACTCAAGGCCATTTGCCAGCATCATAAATTGGTGACCACTTCGAATTCAACCCGATATTTAATTAGTGCAATCAAAGAACACTGTAGAAAATCAGATATCCGAATGGAAGATGGGGAATATTTGATAGATTTATCTAAATTCGAATGCATCAGTAATCAAGGCAGTATTCCAAATCTAGAAGAAGCAGAACAAAAAGATCATAACGCTAGTTTGAACTTCCTTGGAGAAGGAGGATATCAAAATCAAACTTTACAAAGAAGTTCTTCAAAATCTGTGCATAATCTTCAAGCTGATTTTTTTCGACAAATGTTAGAAATCCAAGTGTTATAAACGTGACAATACCGCAGGAAGAAATGAATATATTACCACACACATAGTCTCGACAACCCACACAACTGCACATCACAAATCTTAATTCAACCATCGGAGACCAAATGAACGAAAAATAAAGGAAACAAAAAAGATGTCAAAAAAAAATTATCGAAGAAAAAACGGTATATTCTGATCATCAAAGAAACTTCTAAGAATAAACAATAACGGTCCCCTAGGATCAATCGACGTGTTCCAAATAAGTTCGAAGTAACAAGCACTAGAAGTCTATCAATCGGCTGAAGATGTCAAAACAAAAAAATCTCCAACGTCATAAACAAAATAATCTAGAAAAACTATGGTGTTTTACTGAATCGATTATCGTCAATGCAAGCAACTGTATTAATAAGTTCAAACTGGTCAATGCAAATTTCAGTAGGACTTCTCGATTTTCAGATGAAAATGTTGTTTATTTAACTTGTACAAAACAAAGAAGGGAAAAATACAAATAAGAAACAAAATCTAAGATTTTTTCAACAACTTTCTACAGTTACAGTCAGTCGGCTTGCTGAGGAAGGCTATCAACTTGAATTTTTTGTTGATGTCATATGCATCTGGAGCAGCTTGCGAAAACCCACCACAACCAGCATGCTGAAGAAAATTTTCATCCGCCAGTTTCGCGATTGCAACCTTTACTTTTTTGCTCTCTGGCGCCAAGCCCCAAACTTTTGGATCTTTACCCTTTGGCGCCAAATTTGACTCCGGAACAACTAAATTCGAAACAACTCGTGGCTTTAAATCCGACGAAGCTGTTTTCCTTATTTTATAAGGCTTAATATCCAAACCCCCAACCTAACGAATGGAGGGTAGGGATTTAACATTTACTTGAAATGAAATATTATTGATTGCAATTATATTTGGCTGACACTCGATAGGAGGCCCTTCAACACTTTCAAGTTGAATAAATAGAGGTGGCAATTTATGGACCACAAAATTTTGCCCCTCGCCTACACTACTATCGACACAAGGAAAATTTTCAAAAATTATTTCCGGTCCGATAACTGGTCTTTGCCTACCCAGTGATTCAACTGGTACCAAAAATGGTAAATCCTGCTTTTCCGGCTCAACACAACCTAAAATGCCCTTCAACTCTTGGTCATTTTCAAGCTCCTGCTCAATCACTCCTAAACAAACAAAAAGGAAAATGTGTATTAAATGTGCATCAAATTATTAATTTAAAAATTATATACTTAATTACCCAGGTATACGTCCAATTTTGCATTCAACTTTTGCAAAATTTTCCATTTTTTTGACGACTTTTTAGTTTCATGAGGCTTGCCCTCTTCAATTAGCATCAAATTTTTAAATTTGCTGCCGAATTTGGCCAAATTTTTTAACTTAAAATTTTCTCGGTCGATATTTTCAGCGCTCTGACTGAAAAATATGATTTCGCTCAGCGCTTTTATTTCAAAAACTTTAAAATTCATATTATTTCTAAAAATATATATTAGTTATTATTCGAATATTTCAAATTTATTCTGATACCTTTCTACAAAATTTCGTAGCTTATATCTGCCAGTTATCTGTACCATAAATCATGCAACCCCATTTCCACCAAAAATAACAAACAACCTTTGAACCCTTATATCCCGGTCATCAAACCCATCAAACACCTCTTTGATCCCGGATGGTGACCTGATCTTAATCAATCATAAACCCCAATTTAGGGGGTGACAAACTTGTCATAACGTGTCAATAATCACGACCCGATTATTGACACATCTTAAAAAACCAAAACAGTATTTTTATGGCCACACTTTGGCCATAAAAATAGAATACTCAAATTAACCGTCGATTTCCGGCCACCATATCTTGCCAAAATTACTCCTGGTCACCTTGTGACCACTATTTCTGGAAACTATTACAACAGATTATTCTAAAATTTATCAAATCAATCTACACATTTTGATAACAAATAAAATAGAACAAACACCAAAACAAGCCTCAGAGTTTCCATCCACAAGAAAACCATTTTAATTTTTTGAAACCGGATCGAAATTTTTTATAATGTGTTTGAAAGAAAGATTCTACGATCCCGTTTTTTGCATTTTTTCGATGATTTAAGGTATGCTTGAGCCACAATTGTGGCTCTGTGCTTACAAGAGTTCATCTCAATAACTGCACAGTTCTCTGTTCTACTCAATAATTTTGTCTTATTGAGTTCATCTGTTGAGAATCAAATAATATTCTAAATAAGTTAAAAATATTCATGAAAAGATTACGTTTTTGAGGAAAAATTTGTTAGTTTTCTTGATTTAATGAAATTTTTTGATGATTATTACAATATTAAGGAAAATATGGTATAAGAGTACCGTCCTGGAATGATTTTCACAAATTAAACATTTTTTCAAAAAATTTCAATTTATCCATACTATTATTGAAATAAGATTTTTGAACTTTCACTCCAAAAATAATATTTTTTCTTCAGATTTGTTCACAGTGCTTGTTTTTTTCTGCAAATTGTTCTCAATACACTTTCCTAAAAACTGGCTCATTTGAAATTTTAATTCCAAAATTGGGTCAAATTTTTTTTTCAGAAGTACGTCTTTAGGGAGTCACCGTCGGGGGCTGTTTCTCGTGATCAATATATATTAAACACTTTATTTTTGTTGCATTCAAATTTTGTAATCGGTTTGCTTCCAAAAAACACAAAAAATTAGTATTTGACCAGAAAATTTCCGAAATTCGAATTTTTCCCAAGTATTTTTTCAGTATTTATGCTTTATCATTTGAACGCTTTGATCAATGACCCTCGATAGTCGACTCATGGGATTAAGGAATTTTTTTGACATCACCAGTTAGAGCTAGAGAGCAACTTTTCCAAAAACGCAATATTCTATCTCCTCTCTGGTTTTTCATTGGCTACTACCAATAATTCACTATTCTTGATCATTTTGAATTTAGAATAAACGCTTCAGACAGATTTTTGAAACTTGCCCTAGAATGCTCTCTATCGCCAATTTTACTGATTTTGGAGACCTTTTCCAAAACCTATCTCCTCTCTCAATTTGCATACAATTTTATTCAGATTTCAACAGCAGATAGCTTATACAATTTAGAAAAACGCTTCAGACAAAATTTTAAAATAAGCTCCATGTCTCTGACACTGAACATAAACGTGCGCGCTAGAAAATATTCACAGTGAGTCAAATTTTTTTTTTATTTTATTTATATAGTATTCACTTATATACCTAAAACGGCTATTCTGATTTCTTTTTTGGTTTTAACTCAATATCTCTTTTTGTTTTCGAGCTAGACCGAAAATAGTTTTTCAAAATTCGAAAATTTTCAAATTTGAAGAAAATTTCTAGAGGAGATACTAATTGTTCGTAAAAGCCATTAATTTTCTCAAACTCACTTTATTCAGAAAAGATATAAAATTTTGCAAATTAATGTTCCAAACGGCTATAAAATGTCGCCTCCTCCACCCCCTTAAGGTGGTCGGTGCATTTTGACAGATAAGGATATGGGCTCTTGATCAAAAGCTTTTACTGGGTTTATATATTCTTCTCAATAGACCACCAAAGTAATATTTCATACTCCAGGCAACTTTTCTAACTACAGAATTTTCGAATTCTTGCTTTTTTAGAAAATTTTGAGTTCGAATTAAACTTTTCGAATTCGACAAATCATGAGAAATTTTTGAAAACACTTCCGAACATGCAGGAAAATTGTATAAAACCAAAGAAGATCTTGATTCAGGGACCGTCGGGAAAAGCAGATGGATTTCCACATCGTTCACAGTGTGAACTTCACACAATTAAGATTAATACAGTTTATAAACGTCAAATTCAAGACGAACAACTTTGTGGCCTGCGTTTTTGCGATTTTTGCTTCGATATTCTCCGAAACCGCAAATATTTTCGAAAAATTCTTAATTTTTTTCAAAATGCAGATCAATTTTTAAAATTTTGAGGTACTAAACCGAGTTTTAGTGAAGCCATTTGACGAGCTTAAGGGGGTATGCGACTCTGATTTAATAAAGGCCTTAAAGGCATTAAAAATGCTCCAAATTGATACGGGGTGATAATTAAGTGTACTACGAACCCAATCATCAAAANTTTTTTTTCGAAATTTCCGCATTTTTTCGATTTTTTAAAGTATTTTTTGAACGATGAAGTTAAAAAATAACGTTTGCTCAAATTTGACCACTAAAACTTCAAAATATCGACGTGACGTAAGCCAACTTTCTCATTAGTATTTCACTGGCTTTCTTTTGAGCCTAATTTCGAAAAAATCGAAGCACTTTTTTTCGGAAATTTTTTGGAAAATGACTAAAAAAATCATATTTGGAGTTTTAGCTGGATATTGCAAAAAAAGCCCGTGAGAGTCTCTTACAATTATTTTCAGGAATACTTGATAAAAATTTGAGCTATTTGAAAGTTTCTATAGGAGAGAACCTATTTTGAAGTCTGAAATTGTGAAAATCGTCGGTTATTATGGCGTTCTAGAAGTTGTCCGTTATCAATTTGATATGACCGTCTGGGGGAGATAGTTTTTGCAGTTTGGAAAATTTCACCTTGTTACGATACTGTACCTATTGGTGTAATGGTCAAAATAATTTTGATGTACTTTTTCGCAAGATTAAGGATAGATCAACAAATCGCATTTTTCGTTTTCTCATTAACTGTTAGTTTCAGATATATTTCACAAAAATGTCAATCAGAGTCGCATACCCCTTAAGGGGTAGCAGCGATGTGGCAGACTGGCGTCATTTAACTTACGAAAATATTAGTTGGTTTATTTTTTGTGCTTATTATCGTTAGCTGAACCACATAAATGTGTATCAGCTCATTAAAATCTTTTTTTATCTATTTAAGGAACGATTTGAGTTCAAACTTTTATTTATAATTCGTAAAATTTCGAAAAAAAAGCATTTATGAAATTTTGAGCATTTTTTGTCCAATTTTTCTGATTAATTTTATGAAATCTGTGAATAAAAACGGAAAAATAGCCACTTTAACTTTTTTCATGCATGTCTACATTTTTCTGATGCTGCTTTGAAAAATCATGAAATGTTTTTGGTCATTTTGTTGTCGATCTTTAAAAATATTATGAAAATTTTCCGCAAATCAAGTCCAAAAGTTTAATTAGTAGTTTTTGAAAACTCTGTAAAAAATCAGGCTACTCACTTGTGAAATTTTTCTGTATCTATTTGGTTTTCCGTATTTCAGGGTCAAGTGAATATTCGTTTCTGAACTTCTGATGAAATTTACAACACCTTGCTTAAGGAACCGTTTGTGCCATTTGGCACGCAATTTATAAAAATTTATATTTTTAAAAAACTGCTAAAATTGCGGGTATAGGCTACTTAACTTTTAAAAGTCAGGAATTTTTTAATATTTAAACTCATTGAAGGTCAATTTTTTTTCCTAAAAGCTGTTTTTCTCTATTTTTCATCGGAAAAAAATTCATATTAAGAAATTTTTGCATGTGGATAAGTCTCCCACTAATTGATGCATTACACCCGACAATGTCTTGAAGTTATAAATATCGCCTTTAAAAAAAAATCCCACATCGGGTCAGTTAATAAATGAGTTGTAATGAAAAGTGGTTTTGATATTTTACAGATACTTAAGTATGCTAAAAATTTAAATATATAAACGTTTGCAAGTATGACAACTTTCATTTTAGATAAAATAAATAAAAATTTTTACACATTTTTTCTTTCAAAAACACTCGCGAAAATGTACCAATCTTGGCACATCGCTGCACCCCCTTAAAGGGGGTGGTCGTCGCAAAATAAGGCTCTAGACACAAATTTTTCCCAATTTTTTATGCCTTTTTGATGAAATATTTAAAATTTCAAGCATTTGGTTCGCCGTTTTATTTTGTACATGGCTAGGAAAGCATTTTTGATGAGTTAAAAAATTCGTTATAGAAAAAGTTGAAATTTCTTGATTTTAGGAAATTTAAAACATGATTTACAGAAAAACGAGTAAGAAATGTAGACAAAATCAACTCGATAATATGCACGGACTCTTCAACTGGACATTCGTGTAGGTTTCGAATGTGTTACTTTTGAATCCAGGGAGGAGATATATTATGATTAGGACCCCCTAAAAAAGGGTCAAAATACTTTTTTTTGGTGATACTGAGAGCAAATCCAAGAATTTTCACAAAACTCTACTTGATTATCTGCCTACGTTCTGTCCGGTTAATTTAAGTCATAAATCATTAATGTACCTTAAAAACTCAGGGAGAAGATACAATTTAAAAAAAAAATTCTGTCAGTTTTGTAAGCACGTTTCTGATTGGACGAGCAATCCGTCACTTTCGACTTTATTATAGGATGCAAGATTTTTGCTCAAATACATTAGTCATAGAGAATTCTTTGTCCAACAGTTTGTACTTTTGCGATAATTGGCCATTGAAAACTCCGGTTTTCGCCTTCGAATGCGACGACCACCTCCTTGAGTGCGCTTGGAGTCACCCCTTGTACTAGTAGTTAGTGTCTAAGTGCTGATTTTCAGCAAGTAAAAATAACGCGTTTTTCATGAGGGTGTTTATTATCAATAAGAGTCGGCGATCACGTGATCGACTTCAAATAAACGGTCAAAGTTCAAGGTTCATTTAAAGCTCATCGTATGAAAAAAAGTTCATCGTACTCTCAAAAAATTTCACTTGAGAGCAAAAACTGGTCAAATGTTTATTTTCATTTATACGGTCACCTGATTTTATTTTGACTATAGCGTGATGAAAAAAACAATATTTTTGTCTGTTGATTAACACACACTCTTCTCAAGCAATTATGTATAAGAGTCGAGAGATTAATTTGAGAAGATGTCACATGATAAAAAGTCAAATACCACTGCAATAAAGGCATTTAAAAAGTTGAAACTGTATTCGTCAATTAAATTAGTTCGGTTTGAAAATCTGAAAGAACTTGTAACAAGCAAAAATAAACCGAACATTTTAATGTTTTTTATGTTATTAGAGTTCGTGTAGAAATAGCTTTTAAAAAACATTTCAAACCGATTTGGTGCATTAAAATCAGACTTTTACAACCCCCTTAATTTCATCAATTATTTTGCCGGTCAATTGCAAACAGTGAAGTTCCAAAAAAAAATTTTCCCTGACTATTTGTGAATTTGCTATGACATTTCATGCCAAATTTCTTGAGTTCCTTGACTATCACGGGATTCGCGAGAGTTCATTTGTACGTGAAAAATAGAATCATTTCACCAAAATTTTATTAAATGGTTTCTATAAATTATAAAATCATGCCCAACCTAAGTCCATCTTAAAAATGCTAACAATCTCTATAGCACGTGGTCGAATTTCACTAATGTTGTCTGAGTGATTACACACCGATCAACTTCGGCGGTTAAAATATCCCTTTATCACACTTTTGTAAATATCCCGGCTCTGATTAGCGAACGTAGTGTGTTTTTAAGTAGTAGGGCCGGGATATTTACAAAAGTGTGATAAAGGGATATGAAGCACCCTTGCCTATAATCATACTCAAGAAATCAATAAGACAATATTAGTGGGACTCGAACTATTGCTATAGAAATAGTAAATCAACTAACTATTAATGGAAACCCCTATTTAATGGAAACCCATGAGCATGGCATGGAAACCCATAACCCTTTAACAATTTATGGAAACCATTTTTGAAAAACAAGGCATCTTTAAGTATAATAAACTATGTTTTTGGTGTTTAATTTGCTCAGAACTCTTCTTCAAAGTTTGTTGATTTCGGCTGCCCGATAATTGATCCCTGAACCAGGGATCGGCATGAAGAAAAAAAAATCGTATTGGATCGGATCGAGGAGGAGTGAAATAAAAACTAGATAAGATCGAATCCGATCCAATAATTCCAATACGATTCAATCCAGTTTTGCTGATCCCTGCCCTGAACATGTAATTTTTTAAAAAATTTTAAGGTTTTTTAATTTTTCGGCTGAAAACAACTTTTCAAATTTTGCCAAAAATTACCTTGTAATGGAAACCCATTATCTTGTAATGAAAAACCATAACCCTTTAATGGAAACCAATAACCATTTATGGAAACCATTTTTTTCGCGAAAGTTGGTTTCCATAAATGGTTAGTTGGTGTAAGTATTTTTAAGATGGACTTAGGTTGGGAAAAGGATATGTTTGGTATTTAGTTCTGGACGGTAGTATTAAAGCTTAGGTTTTAAAATCAATTGTGCACTCTTAAAATCGTTACTTAAGCAATCCGTGAGCTTCAAAATTTTCTCAAACTAGACCAGATTATCTTGTATTCCAAATCAGTCAATTTATTCTTACCTCATATTTAGTATACGATTCGCAAGTATTAAAAACTTGAATAATTTTGAAAAACATTTTTTGATTTTTAATAGCATGATAACTTTGGTCATGAAGCTGAATCAGTGTCATCGGATACTTAACTCGTAGACTTTAGACATGAATCTGTACCCAGACTCGATTTTAGCCAACTAGTTGCCTCACTTTTAAATCGGCCATATTAGTAAAGTTTCATTATCAACATTCATTTTTCAATANGTGCGGCAAATAGTTGGCTAAAATCGAGTCTACGAGTTAACAAACAAGAGTTTTCTTGATAAGACTTTAAAATGAGACTGCGAAACGTTGTCCACAATGAAACTATAAATGAAACTAGCAAAATTTCACTTGATTTTAAACAAACAGAAGTTTTTTTGGATGGTTTTTATTTTTTTTTCCTCGATGAAACTTCTAAGTGAGACTGCGCAACGTCGTTTAGGCTAGCATTATGCACGAACTGATTAAGTTTCACTTGTAATTTAACCCTTGGAAGCATAAATATAAAAGTTTTGCGGAGGCATCAGAGTCTTTCGGAAGGCTCTACTTTGAGCGCTGTTTACAGAAAAAGTTTTATAAGATCAAATTTCAAACTATTCTTAATGATCAAGTGAAAGAGTTGAATTGTTGAACAAAATATTTCAAATTCTAGAAATTGTATGCTCAATTTTCGAAAAACTGTTTAAAAACAAGATTATTAACAACATGTGACCTCTAGGAGATATATCTGTATCTCGATAACCGTACAATGGTCTGTTCTACTCAATAATTTTGTCTTATTGATTATCTCTGTTAAGAATCAAAAGATATTTTGAAATTATTTTGAAATATTGATGAAAGTTCATGTTTTTTGAGAGAAAAATTAATTTTCTCGATTAAATGTAATAAATTCATGATTATCAATATATTAAGGGGAATGTGATAAAAGAGTACCACTCTGGTACGACTTTCATAAATTAAATATTTATACAAAATAAATCATTATTTCAATACCAATATCTAAATAGAAATTTTAAATTTTCTGTTATAAATAAATACTGTCGCCTCAGTACTTTTAAATGTGATTTTTTGGCAAAATAGACGGAAAGAACTTCATTAAAAACTGGCTAATTTCGATTTTCAAGTCAAAAATTATTAAATCAGAAGTGAAATTTAGGCAAAAAATGGCCTTTCAATCAACTCGCCATGAAATTTGAACCTATAAGCGAAACAAAATTTAAATATATTTTTTGATTTGAATCACTGTTCTTAATAATTAAATTGATAGAAAAGTGTCTGCAAACACTCATACCACGATTTTTGGATCATTCAAAGTTGATTGAGCCTTCCAATTGGCTCTGTGCCTCCAAAGGTTAAGCAGCAAAAGTTTTTATGATGAGTTGACGTTTTTTCTGGATGATAGTTTGTGATAAGACTGCGAAACGTTTTTTGGAATAAAACCAAACCTAAGACCAAAAAAGTTTAACTTGATGTTTGATACAACACTTTTTCACAATGTTTAAAACATTATGCTTTCAAGTTTTTCTTAATAAGAATTTTAAGTGCGACTGCGTTAAGTTGTTAAAGAATGAAATTATACCTTAAAAAATAATACACGAAAAAGTTTCATTTTATGTTTAAACGAATAATATTCTTCTTGAATATTTTAAGTTTTTTTTGGGTCAGACTTTAAAATGAATTTCGTAAGGTTGTCTGAATAATATAATGTTGTTGAGAATGAAATTAAAACCGTGATTAAAAACGTTTCGTTTTGACGTAATCTTTATTAATAGCGAGTTTTGCTGAAATGCATCTCATATTATGTGTGTTTTTCAAAAGAAAACGTTTTTTATTTAAAAAAAAGGTTAATTGATCTTTGTATTCTATGTTGACAACAGGCTTCTAAAAGGGAACGTCCCCTAGTGTTAGCTCTTCTCCGTTCATTTTCGATATGTTCGAGTCCGTTCTCCTGTCCCCGTTAAATTGAAAATATTTTCGAGCTGGAAAAGAGGCTCAAGGGCAGTTTTATTCTTGAAAGGTCACCGGCTCTTGGTCAAAAAATGTTTAAGACGGCTTCCCCTTAGAAATAATTTGGAAAATGAATGATAACATTTAATTTTGATCGAAAATGATTTATAGTGATCAGTTAATGGCTTTCTATTCCAATGATTCTTTTTTAATTTCCACCTAATAAGCCTCAATTTTTTTTTAAATAATTTTTGAAATAAATAATGAAATTATTCAAAAAACTAACATAAGGGTAAATAGCTAGTAAGAAACTTACAAATTTAGTTAAAACTTCGAAAAAATACCAAAAGTACCGGTTATTTAAAAAAAAAAACGGTGTTTTGCAGGTAACTTATATTTTTTCGACGAAAAACATATTTTTCAATTATTTTTTATTTTTCATAAAATTTCAATATTTCATAAAATTATTGTTGAAGATTCCATTTGAATAGTTCAGTGGTTGCCCGTATATAAGCGAAATTATAAATGTTAGCCAAAAATTTTGAAATAATTTTCACCAATAGGGACATCCCAATTTTTTTTTCGGAATGCAAAATAATTTTCTGAGGGTACAAATTATCCAAACTGTTGATTTAGATATTCTCAGACGAAATTTTTTGAAAAAATGGTCCAAGGGAATTCTACTTACAGATAGAAGTGTGAATAGTTGGATATTCTGGAAATGATGTAAAATCCCCTAGAAATTAAAAAATTTGGCCGAAAATAAAATCGGTATCTTAAGTCATGATTTCTGATGTCCAAAATATTCGTTGCATAAGTCGAAATCAGGTTTATAAAGAAAAAATTAAATATATGAAAAATTGACCACAGGTGCCGCTACAGCGCCAAACAAAGCGGTACGAAACGCGGTGTTTTATAAGTATTAATTTTCAATAAAATTTGATTTCAACAATGAACGAATATCAGGGAATTTTTATGTTTCTTTGTGCAAACCATTTTGGTGTGAGTGAATTTTGACATTTGTGAGGCCTGTCAATGAAGATAACACATTTCTGAAAAATACATTATAGAGATCTGGACATGAACTGGCAACTCCAATCACTATTTTAGTAGCAATTCAACTAATCATCTGGTTAAACGCGGTCAAACACGAGTCCCTAGAATTTTTTGAGAATTGTGTCGAGAAAGGGTGTTTTTCGACGTTTAGAATCAAGGCTTTATCTGTGCAAAAGCTAAAAATGCCATTTTCGGAAAATATAAGGCTCAATGAGTAGTAAATATGGAATGGGAAGTTTGTTTCGAATTTCGCCCTGACTGGCTGTAAATCAACATAAAAGTGCGAGAAAACGACAATTTTGAACATAAAACTAATAACTAGAAAATATTAATGTCACCAAAAAATTCCTTGTATACCATTTAATTGAAATGATATCAGCAGCTATGGTCTCATTTTTAACACATCGGATCCAAAAAACAAATTAAAGTTGTTTAGAAATTTTATATTTTGTTCTCTAGCACCATGTGTGCAAAATCAGACGATAGTTGCTACTATTGTTTCCAGCAAATCGTATTCAAAGAATCTTTTGTCGACATTTATATTTTCTAATTATTACTTTTATGTTCAAAATTGTCGTTTTCGAGCACTTTTTTGTCGATATACAGCCAATAAGGGCGAAATTTGAAAAAAAACTTTTTATTTTATATTAAAGACTCATTGAGCTTCTTATATTCCGAAAAAGGCATTTTTAGCTTTAGCGCAGAACAATTTTAGCATAGATTGACGACCCCTGGTGCAAAAATCGGAAAAACTCCCATTCACTAAAATTAAAACAATTTTCCAGATTCGCTCGGAACCTCAAAATTTCCTGATATAAGCTCTAGAATCCTTGTTTCTTTAGAAAAAGTCGAGACTCGTGTGTAATCGCAGTTAACCAGATGGTTAGTAGAAGTGGGACAAATCTGACAAATAAAATCGCACGATCAAGGATAGATCTATAAGTTGAATTCCTCAGAAATGTTCACCCGCCATCAGTTTCGCCGTACCAAGCGTTAAAATACTTGCAAGAATTTGTTTTTCGGCTATCGAACCGGAAAGACCTTTACTAAAAACTCATACAATATTTCACATCCTCATAAAAATTTAAAGTATTTTTTCTATTCTATCATAGATATTTTTTATTGACGTTTCGGTTTAACAGCCATTATCGGTGTGAAAGAGAAAAAGTTTTTTTGCGAAAACGATGCGAAAAAGTGGGTCCTGGCTGTCAATCTTATTATTTTTGTACTTTAAATCTTTTTAATAAAGTTCTAAAATTATCGAAAAAAAGCAATCCAGCCTCAGAATTTGCGATACTGTAATAAAGCATTTTAATGGCCGTCAGATCAGATAAAATAAGCGACTTATTTCAAATGAGAATATTTGACCATAAAACGCCAATCAAAAATGGCCAAATGCAAAGTATCATATATGTATGTATGAAACAATGAATCACTTTTAGTAAAAGATTTTATGAAGATTTGTCAATTAACCTGGATCCACTAGAATAACTCTAAACGTGCCACGTACAATAATCCTCAAACAATTATAATGCAAATGATCTAACATCTATCAACCCTAGTAAGAGCCACAAAAAAAATTACGAGAAACATTCGGAGGTCTCAGGAAAAAAAAATAATCGCGTACGCATTCTAAGAATAATTTCAGATAATTTATTGAATAGTTGAGCGGATTCTAGAAAAAAACTAGAGTTTTTTTAATAAATGTTATGTTTTGATCTCTAGCACCGTGTGTTCAAAATCAGACCATAGTTGCTAATATCGGTTTCAGCAAATCATACCCAAAAAATCTTTTGATGGCATTTTTATTGTCTGATTATCACTTTTATTTTCAAAATTGTCAATTTCGTGCACTTAATGACGATTGACAGCCTATTTGACCAAAATTCGAAAAGTTGTCACTTGACATTATTCAAGAGTCATTCAGCTTCTTATATCCCAAAAATGGCATTTCTAGCTTTTTCACTAAAAAAACCTTATATCAAAACGTCCAAAAAAGACCGTTTTTCGTCACATTCGACCCAATTCATGGCTTCTGAGGCGAAAATCGAAAAAAATAGCTAATTGACATTGAAATTCAGACAATTTCTCAGATGTTCTAAAAATCTGAAAATTTCCCGATATATTTAAAAATGTTTATTTCTTTATATTTCGGTTTTTACATTCCCGATATATCCCTTTATGACCTTTTGCATGATCTAAGAGATGTGGG
>SCLH01000071.1:40160-52985 GCA_004367855.1 Oikopleura vanhoeffeni | reverse complement strand
GCTACTGAATGTCTGTGTGGAGAGATGTCAACGATTACACGCCAATTTTCAACTTCCAATAATTTTTCATTTTCTCGATCCACAAAGTACAAAATTATAGTGCCTTTACGTTGTCCACGTGAAATGTTGAACAAAAAATTTATATTTTTCTTGGAAAAAAATCGGTATTTATACGCAATAAATTTATACCACTAAAGTCACTGTTTTGAGTGACATTATTATTTTATTTGTCGGCCCGCATTTCCTGTGAAATTTCAGCATAATAATCGTTATTAACAATTGATAATTAAATGCAGCTGTACACCTGATATCGTCAAAAAAAATTCACGTCAAAGAAAGAAAATGTGCGGTCAAACTAAAATGTGCATATTGTTTTTATCTCATAATTATGATTAAATTTCAATGAGTTTCACTTATTTAACATTCTGAATATTTCACTTTTTTGAGTTTTGAAATTTCTTATTCCAAATCGTCTTATGTAAACTTTAATAATGCTTAATTCACTATTTTTCGAATACGAGGCTAGTACTTTAATTTATATTATACAAATACAGATATAATAAATTCTTGATTTAAGGTAGTGTTTGATAAAAATATATTGAAAAAAAATTAAAGAGATAAATAAAAAAGCTTTTATTTATTTAAAAAAATACGTGGCATATTAAGCATCTATTAAAGTTTTACATAAGACGATTTGGAATCAGAAATTTCAAAAACTCAAAAATTGCCGGTCTTTTCATTCTGGTCATTTTAAGACCGTAGGATTAAGTTTTAAAGTGCGAAAATGTGAAATTCAGATTTTAATAAGTGAAACTCATTGAAATTTAATCCATAATTATGAGATAAAAAAGAAACAATATGCACATTTTAGGTTTGAGCCGCACATTTATCTTTCTCTGACGTGAATTTTTTTTGACGAAATTAGTGTAACAGCTGCATTTAATTATCAATTGTTAATAACGCTCTCTCTCTCTCTCTCTTTTCGCAGGAAATGGGCGGGGGGCGCACAATTATACTAATGTCACTAAACAGTGACTCGTCCGGTATAAATATTATTGGTATACATAACGATTTTTTTCCAAGAAATATAAAATGTTTGACAATATTACTCCAGAACATTAAACCTTTAGTAGCCGGAACAGATGAGGCCTTTTTTTGTTCAACTCTCACGTAAAGGCACTATAATTTTTCACATAAAAATTGGAAATATATATTTCTATTGAATTACGTTACAGTTTTTTCAAACTTCTTGCTCCATTTAAATGATAGACAAATCTTGTAAAGCAAGATCTAAAATGCAGTTGGTTGACACGATTTAATTTCAACGAAGGTACAATTCGAAAAGATGGCAAACCAAAAATTTGTACTTTGGGATCGAGAAAATGAAAATTATTGAAGTTTGAAAATTTGCGTATGTGATCGTGACATCTCTCCACCAGACATTCAGTAGCCTGTGAAAGTGGATTTCTACAAACATCTCGCCGAGAGCAATCAATAAACTTTGAATAATAATACGATACTGATCGATTTGTGTGTTGAGGTCATGACTGTAGATTATTTATAACAACACTCAACAAGTCATAAGACACTTAGAAATTAAGACAATATCACAGCTTCTCCCATAAACCACACTCTGTTTATCAGCAGATTTTCTATGTCTTATACGAAATAAACCGATTAATATATAAACAAGAATTAATCAACGTTTCGCTTATTTAGCATCTTAGATTGTGATCAGAGGTATATCTCTCAGTTTAAATATATTTCACACTTTTGTTCTAACCCGAATGAAAGGCTGTGAACGAAAGGACAAACTTTTGTAGAAAACGGAAATTTTTAATGCGCGAAAATAGTGTCGGCGGAATTTATTTTATTTTAAAAATGCCCCCACAATTAGGAATAGCGTGAAAAAGCGATGATTATTTTGATTCGTTTCAAAATCGCCTGAGGATTCTGATGAAAAATGCCTCAGTTTTCCGGCGTCAAATATGATCCGAGCTTTTTTGCAGTAACTCTAAAGTGTTTGCATAAAAAACTCTGTCTCGAAGTTTTTCCTTGTCTTATTCCGATTTTGGGGTCTAAATTTTCTTTTTCACAAATTTGGAAAGTCGAGTTATTAATCGGGAACAAACTGATTTAATATGATAATAAACATGCCTTTGGCCGCAGCGAGTGGATTCTATGTCTGTGGCCCTGGCTTTTTCATGGACCTGTCATGCCAACATTATGCACTTAGGCATGTAACTTTTAAATTGATAGCAACAATGTTGTTGTCTTCGATGTATCATCACTTTTTGGAGGTTTTTGAGTTCAGCGGATAAAATTGTTCGAGAGGTGATGCCTTATAGGCTAACTGACATGAAAATTTGGCCAGAATTTGTTTAATTTGCTTGATTATTTCTGCATATGAAAATCGATAGATTTAGCAGTGTAAGGTATGCACAGTTGTGAAAAGTTCACGCCGGAGGTTTTGGTTTAGGACCCAATTGTAGAAATTTTCTTTATATATTCTCTTTATTTTCTCTTATATGATATTAAGTTATATCCCTTTTATCACCTTTTGCGTCAGAATGCGTAGCCACAACGTTAAAATCACACGTTAAAAGGATATATATATACACATATATAAACCAAAAGGTGATAAAGGATATTTCTCTACTATAATTCTCTATATTTTCTTATATATCTAAATATGTTTTTATCTGCGTCTTTATCATGGTTATTTAGTTAAGGTACTTTATGGGAAGGTTGAGACTTTTCAACAGTGCTGATTAACAAAAAAAGGACATCGCAAATTTTAATTATTTACTTTGGATATATAAAAAAAAACTTTTGGACGTAAATTTCAAAAAACGATTTTTTTTTAAAGTTATTTGAAAATTCCAATTTCGATGCTGAAAATTGTTTAGTAAAGATCTATTGAGCTCTCTCTCTCTCACAAATACTGTATGTTACAAAACACTCAGCAAAAAAAAGTTTTCCATCAGAAAACTGTAGCCCATGTCTTCTGTCTCTCTCTCTCTCTCCACTCAGTCTCTCTCTCTCGGCGATACGTGAACGGAACGACACAACTACTCATTTTCTGTTAAGAAAATAATTGCACATCGCAATGTACAAGAGGTACCATAACTAATGGAAAATAATCTAAAATAAGAATTAAGATAAGGTTGAGAATTTTGTGTTCATCATTTCTACATTCTTTTTCTACATTATACTGCATGAATTTTTGGCATAATAAACAGCCACATCGTCATCAAAATGATTTGCTTAATTGCAATTACAAGATTTCAATGACCTTTCTCAACTTACAGGTCCTTGAGAATTCAGACAATTCTTCCCCAACCAATATAAACCTCAGTTAAAAGATGAGCTTCTTATCTTTTTAGCTCTTTGCTACTGTCACACAAAAAAAAATGCAGGTCAATAGCCTAAAACAACCTTTTCTTAAAAAACTCTGTCCTCAGAGCGAATTTTCGAAAATGTTTTTTCATTTTTTCTGAAGGCCCAGCCACGGCGGTCATTTTGTACCAAAAATTACAAAATCGAAGCCATTATTTTTTTTCGACATTATTGACATTTGGAATCAACCATTCTGAATTTCATCTAGAGAGGCGCAAATAGGAATTTGAACAGCGAAAACATTGAAATTAGGGCGGTTGTTTTGGCAGTTCCAGAAAATTACTGGTCCGCCAATTCACAAATAATATTCCCGGTTTATTTCCTCCTCCTTCTCTCTCCATGCAAAGTTTAGTGGAATCGTATGTGATTCTTAAGGGGTTGGTGTGAGTGATTTTAAAGATTTTGGAGCACTCCGTTCGGCTAAACCAAATCAGATGAAACATGTTCTGAGAAACAAAATGATGAATCTATCCTTATCTCAGGATTTCATTTGACAATGTTTTGTCACCAAACCCACAACAACCTTGGTTAACGTGGTTTAACACGCGTTCCCTTGGATTTTTTCAATGAAAACAAGGAATCCAGACCATATCCCTTTATTGACCTTTTGCATGATCTAAGAGTATTGTGGCTTGAAAAGAAGAGAAAGCGGGCCTATGACGTGCGCTAGAAGGGGTATTAGGAGTGTTGGATGGCTCCCTCAACCCACATCTCTTAGACTCTGCAAAAGGTATTAAAGGGATATATCGGAATGTAAAAACCGAAATAGAAAGAATAAACATTTTAAATATATCGGGAAATTTTCAGATATTTTTTAGAAATCTGAGAAATTGTCTGAATTTCAATGTCAATTAGCTATTTTTTTCGATTTTCGCCTCAGAAGCCATGAATTGGGGTCGTAAATGTGACGAAAAACGGTCTTTTTTTGGACGTTTTGTATAAGGTTTTTTTTAGTAAAAGCTAGAAATGCCATTTTGGGATATAAAGAAGCTGAATGTCTCTTGAATTATGTCAAGTGACAACTTTCGTAATTTTGGTCTCAAATAGGCTGTCAATCGTTCATTAAGTGCACGGAAATTGACAATTTTGAAATAAAAGTGATTAATCGACATAAAAATGCCATCAAAAGATTTTTGCGGTATGATTTGCTGAAACCGATATTAGCAACTATGGTTCTGTTTTGAACACACGGTGCTAGAGATCAAAAACATAACATTTATAAAAAAAACTTCTAGTTTTATCTAGAATCGCTCAAACTATCAAATAAATTATTCTGAAATTATGCTTAGAATGCGTTACGCGATTATTTTTTTTCCTAGACTCGAATGTTTCTCGTAATTTTTTTTGTTGGCCTCTTACTAGGGTTGATCAGATGTTACGATCATTTGCATCTATAATTGTTAGGATTATGTACGTGGCACCGTTTAGAGTTATTTAGTGGACCAGGGTTAATCTGACAAATCTTCATAAAATCTTTTACTAAAAAGTGTTCATTGTTTCATACATACATATACTGATACTTTGATTGGCATTTTTGATTTGCGTTTTATGGTCAAATATTCTCATTTCCGCAATAAGTCGCTTATTTTATCTGATCTGACGGGCATTAAAATGCTTTATTACAGTATCGCAATTCTGAGGCTGGGGATTGCTTTTTTTCGATGATAATTTTAGAACTATATTAACAAGATTTAAAGTACAAAAATAATAAGATTGACAGCCAGGACCACCTTCTTCCGCATCGTTTCGCAAAAACTTTTTCTCTTCTCACACCGATAATGGCTGTTAAACCGAACGATCAATAAAAAATATCTTTTGATAGAATAGAAAAAATACTTTCACTATTTTTATTGAGATGTGAAATATTGTATGAGTTTTTAGTACAGGTCTTTCCTCGATTAGCCGAAAAACAAATTCTTATGCAAGTAATTTAACGCCTTGTGTACGGCGAAACTGATGGCGCGTTGAACATTTCTTGAGGAATTCAAACTTATAGACTATCCTTTGATCGTGCGATTTTATTTGTCAGATTTTGTCCACTTCTACTAACCATCTGGTTAACTGCGATTACACCACGAGTTCTCGACTTTTCTAAAAGAACAAGATTCAAGAGCTTATATCAAGGAAATTTTGAGGTCCCGAGCGGAATCTGGGAACTCTCTCTCTCCTTCTCTCAATGAGGAGTTTTTTCCGATTTTTGCACCCAGGTGTCGTCAATCTATGCTAAAATTGTTCTGCGCTATAGCCTAAAAAAATTGCTTTTTTCGGAAATTTAAAGAAGCTCAATGAGTCTTTAATATAACATAAAAAGTTTTTTTTTCACAAATTTCGCCCTTATGCTCTCTCCACACAAAGTGCTCGAAAACGACAATTTTGAAACCATAAAAGTAAATTAGAAATATAAATCGTCGACCAAAAGATTCTTTTGAATCGATTTGCTGGAAACAATAGTAGCAACTAATCGTCTGATTTTTGCACACATGGTGCTAGAGAACAAAATATAAAATTTCTAAACAACTTTAATTTTGTTTTCTCTCTCGAATGTGTTAAAAATGAGACCATGCTGCTTGATATCATTTTCAATAAATGTTATACAAGGAATTGTGATGCGGTTGACATTAATATTTTCTAGTTATTAAGTTGTTATGTTCCAATTGTCGTTTTCTCCGCACTTTATGTTGATTTACAGCCAGTAGGGCGAAATTTCGCAAACAAACTTCCCCATTCCATAATTTACTACTCATTGACCTTATATTTTCCGGAAAATGGCATTTTTAGCTTTTGCACAGATAAAGCCTTGATTCTAAACGTCGAAACACCCTTTCTCGACACAATTCCTCAAAAAATTCTAGGGACTCGTGTTGACCGCGTTTAACCAATGGTTTAGTTGAATTTGCTACTAAAATAGTGATTGGAGTTGCCAGTTCAGGTCCAGATCTCTATAAGTGATTTTTCCAGAAATGTGTTATCTTCATTGACAGGCCTCACAAATGTCAAAATTCACTCACACCAAAATGGTTTGCACAAAGAAACATAAAAAATTTCTGATATTCGTTTCATTGTTGAAATCATAATTTTTAATTGAAAATTATATAAAACACCCGCGTTTCGTAACCGCTTTTGTTTGGCGCTGATGTAGCTGTCACCTGTGGTCAATTTTATCACTCTCTTTAATGTTTTTTATAAACCTGATTTCGACTTATGCACGAATATTTTGGACATCAGAAAATACAATATAGAGAACTTAAGATTACGATTTATATTTCGGCCCCAAATATCTTTAATATTCTTAGGGAGATTTTACATCATTTCCAGAATATCCAACTATTCACACTTCTATCTGTAAGTAGAATTCCTTGGACCATTTTTTCAAAAAAATTTCGTCTGAGAATATCTAAATCAACAGTTTGGATTAATTTGTACCCTCAGAAAATTATTTGCATTCCGAAAAAAAAATGGGATGTCCCTATTGTGAAAAAAATCTTATTCAAAATTTTTGGCTCTCTCTCTCTTATATATCGGTTTCAACCACTAACTATTCAAATGGATCTGTCCAACAATAATGTTGTATGAAATATTAAATTTTATGCACAAATAAAAATAATTGAAAAATATGTTTTTCGTAAAAAAAATATAAGTTACTCAAAGACACCGTTTGTTTTTTAAATAACCGGTCTCTCTCTGGATATTTTTTCGAAGTTTAACTAAATTGTAGTTTCCTTACTAGCTATTTACCCTTATGTTAGTTTTTTTTGATAATTCATTATTTTATTTCAAAAATTATTTAAAAAAAATTGAGACTTATTAGGTGGAAATTAAAAAAGACATCATAGTAATAGAAAGCCATTAACTGATCACTATAAACTCATTTTCGATCAAAACTTTAAATGTTATGCATTCATTTTCCCCAGATTATTTCTAAGGGAAAGCCGTCTTAAACATTTTTTGACCAAGAGCCGGTGAACCTTTCAAGAATAAAAACTGCCCTTTGAGCCTCTTTTCCAGCTCGAAAATATTTTCAATTTAACGGGGACAGAAGAACGGACTCGAACATATCGAAAATGAACGGAGAAGAGCTAACACTAGGGACGTTCTTGTTTAGAAGCCTTGTTGTCAACATTCTCTCAATTTTAACCTTTTTTAAATAAAAAACGTTTTCTTTTTGAAAAACACACATAATATTGAGATTGCATTTCCAGCAAAACTCGCTATATTATAAAGATTACGCAAACGAACGGTTTTAATTTCATTCTCAACAACATTAAATTATCAGACAACCTTACGAAAATTCATTTTAAAGTCTGACCCAAAAAAAACTTAAATATCAAGAAGAATATTATTTGTTTAAACATACTCTCTCTCTCTCTTTTAAATATAATTTCATTCTAACAATGCGTAACGCAGTTCGCACTGTAAATTCTTATTAGAAAAACTTGAAAGCATAATGTTTCTAGGGCGAGGACTCGGTAGCAGGCGAGTTGTGGCAGATTGTACATTTTTTCGGAGTTGATTTTTGAAAGAAAAAAATGTTGAAAATTTTATTTTATTTTTTATCTAAAATGAAGTGTCATATTGCAAACGTTTTATATTTTTAAATTTTTTACTACTTAAAGTATCTGTTAAAATACTCACTTTTCCCTTACATTTTTCCATTTCCAACTTGACCCGATTGGGATTTTTCTTTTTTAAAGGCGTACTTTTATAAACTTCAGGACATTGTCGGTGTAATGCACTAATTAGTGGCGAGAATCCATTATCCACATGCAAAAATTTCTTAAATATGAAAGTTTTTTTTCCTGCAAAAATAGAGAAAACAAGCTTTTGGAAAAAAAAATTGATTTCAATTGAGTTTAAAAAAAAAATGTCCTGACTTTTTAAAAAGTTATAGTAGCTTATTTACACCCGCCAATTTTTATACAGATTTTTTAAAATGTAAAATTTTTATTAAATGCGTGCCAAACCTGGTTCATCNACTTATTTAAAATTCTGAATATTTCACTTTTCGCACCTTTAAACTTAATCCTACGTCTTAAAATGACCAGAAGAAAATGACCGGCAATTTTTGAGTTTTGAAATTTCTGATTCCAAATCGTCTTATGTAAACTTTAATAATGCTTAATTCACTATTTTTTAATTAAATAAAACTTTTTTATTTATTCTTTATTTTTTTCAATATATTTTATCAAACACTACCTTTAAATCAAGAATTAATTAAACTGTATATTGTATAATATATATTAAAGATACTAGCCTCGTATTCGCAGTGCTACTACACCTCTCGCGCCTCTTGCTCCTAGTGTGGTACTTATATAGAGTCAAGATGGACGTTCACAGTCGAGATCCTACCCAACTCTGCACCCTTTTTATTTTTGGCTCGAAAAACATGACGGTGTTTTTGTGCGAGAACAAAGGGTAAAGGAATGGTTTGCAAGAATTTGATGTCACTTTTACTCAGTTTTTTCCGGTTAGATCAATTTTCAAAATTCAATAAGATTGTATAAATTTACTTAAAACATTTTTGAAAATGAAAATTTTGTTCCTGAAAATTTTCCTGGGATGCTAAGAATTTATTCCCAAAAAATACTAAATTCAGCAGTATTTAAATGATTTGTCTTCATTTCAAAGATAATTCAGTTTTTGATCTTAAAAAATTCTAGGGGTGAAACTTCATGAAAATTTTCAAGTTAAATTTATTCAATTTATGGGTCAAAATAAATGATTTGAAATTGACGTTTAAAATCACGATTATTTGGCATCACTCGGGTTTCGCAAATGCCATCTCTGCAAAATTTTTGATTTTTTGAAGATAGATTTACCCGGAGATGATTAACAGACTGACGTTTATTTTTGGTGGTATTTAAAATGGGCCATCTCCGATCAAATCAGAATATATTCGTTTAATTTATTATATTTTATTAAACTACGTTTCGTGATAGCATCTTTCAGGTTTTTGAGAAAATAATAAAAGTAAGTTTCAAGACTTCACAGATCTGAGATATTCGTTAAAGTGTTACATGGTTTAAGCCTTAGACTTTATGGGACCGAGAAAGAACCAAAGAACCCTTTGGTCCCACTTTGGTTTAAAAACGAAGAAAGTTTTTTTCGATTTAATAAACGAAAAATAGCCCTTCGCCTTTAACTGAGCAAAAGTGACCTTCTCCACAAGCTTTGAAGGTTTACAAATTGGAAGCCTAATATTGAAAAGATTTGGAAGGGTCGGTAATGTTTTATACAATTAGACATAAGGTTGAATTGTCAAACTTTTTAAAGTTTATTTAAAAGGGTTTTATATGTCAATTCTCATGAACAAATGAAGTTCCGTCATCTGATGAATTACAAAATATTATTTCCGGTCAAATCGGTTCAGAGAAAATTATTGCAACAGAGGAAATAAGACTATTCTAATAAGACTATTAGATGTAAGATTTTAAACACTTCACCACTGCTTAACGTTCAATTTTTGTACGAGTTTGTTGTTTTTCGACTTACGGAGTGTCTGTAGAATTTTCACCGCTAAACATTTTTTAAGATTCACTATGCTAATACAAAATTGTCTGAAAAATTTAAAAATAAATTTTAAAACCAGATTTCTTAATCTTCCGACTCGGAAAGTTCCGAGGCAAATAGCCTTTTGAAAGACTAAAGCCACTTCAAATCAGCCAAAAATGATGAAAAAAATGATCGGAGAAACTTCTCCGTCTGATCCATTTTAAAATTTAACAATTTGAATGTAAAAATATTTCCTTAAATTTTTTCGGATACTAGGTTCAATTTTTTTGACAAGTTGATTGAAAGTTGATTTTTCGCTTAAGTTTTACTTCCAAAAAAATACTTTTTGATCCAAATTTGGAATTACAATTTCAAATCAGCCAGTTTTTAGGAAAGTGCTTTGAGTTCAATTTGCAAGAAAAATTAGCCTTCTGGACCGATCTGAAGCAAACATATGTTTTTGGGAGGGAAATTTCAAAATATTTTATTTCGATATTAGTATGGATAAAATGATATGCTTTGAAAATTATATAATTTGTGAAAATCATGCCAGAGTGGTACTTTCATACCATATTTGCCCTAATATTGTAAAAATAATCTAATAATTTCCTTAAATCGAGAAAACTAACAATTTTTTCCTTAAAAACGGAATTTTTTTTACGAATATTTTTATTTTATTTAGACATATTTTTGATTTCCAACAGATATACTCAATCAGACAAGAGTTTCGCGTAGAACAGAGTACTGCGCAGTTATTAAGATAAACATACATTTCCTGGAGCCTAGCATTTAACTCTTGATAATAAAGGAAAAATTGAAGGTTGATATTTAAACTCTGCAGCTTCAATAAGACTTAATCTTGAGAATGATAATAAATCGAAACGTAGATAAATAAATTAGTATATCTTTTTATGATGCAAAATTGTTGAGAGATTCCAAATTTGCCATTTCAAATTTAATCCAATTTATATTTTGTCAACGCGAGGGTTTTGATTGTAAGTATGCTCAATATCAAAAAATCGCAAAAAAAAATTTACTGGAAATTAATAAAAAATAAAGAATAATAATGTACATTGTATGTTTTTTAACTTCTAAATGACAATTTATTCACCTCACTCACCGATTAATATGTATGAATCAATTTCTTTTATTCAAGGTTTCCCTCTTATTTAGTAGTTTTTGACTTTTGCTTATTTTGAACTTTAAAATTAAAACATCTGAGCGATCGGTGCCGCGGCATAAACTGTTTTTCTTTTCTTTTCTATTATAATATGTTGAGGGAGAAAAAAATCTAAAAATAAGACAAATTTTTTTCAAAAATGATTTTCCCCAATAATACTCACCGTACAAATATTTTAAAAATATACTTGGCGAGATAATTATTGAATGATAAATATATTTAACCAAAATGTATTATTTTATAATTTCAAGATTTTGAAATATAGACAGAAATATCGAAAATGTCTCTTTCGGGGCCGAATATGTTGCTATTTTAAAAATAAGAAGTTGAAGATAATTTGATTATTTCAATTTTCATTTATTTTCGAGATTGATAAATACATATAACTTGTAACGTCAGAACTTCAGTGTGTTCGTCAAGTGCGAAAACCAATATAATCAAATAATTTTTTTACAAAATGACAAGTTCAAACTCAAATTTCACTTTAGAGTCAATAAATAATCAAAATTTTCCGTATAATTTCTGACATCATGTGAGCAGTCAGGATTTTAATTTTTTCCTCATTTGCCCCATTTCAAAAAATGGTCAATTTCAAGAAAATTCTATGTTAGGCTAATTTGACTCAAACGATCTCGCAAAATTTGCGACGCAAATGATCATTCCAAAAATAGTCACAAGTGGTGCTAGAGCGCAAATATGAGAGCAATTTTTCAAAAAAAACTCCCAATAAAGGTGATTTGATTACCTAAACACAATAGATAGCTATTTCATCTTATTAAGTGAAGAAAGTTCAGTGAGGAGGATTCACGTGTTTAACGCTTTTCGACACGTGACTTCTTGTCCGAGTAATCTGTAAAATACGTGAAAAACATATAAATCAACATGTACAATTAAAGATAATTATTTGAACTATCTTCCCCAGCCTTAACTTTGAAATCGGATGAGTGATGTACTGATTTCATGCTTTTTTGTAATGTGCTCGTACAATTTCATACGTATGGTCTCTTCTGAGGTTAGCACCTATAAGTTTCTTATGTCTAAGAAGTTTATTCCAATTTTGCGTATTACAGAAAATTTCATTAAAATAGCGGTACGATTAATTGACGATTAAGCAAGACTTATACCGGTACTTAAAATTTTCAGCCAAAAAAATAATTTCAAAGTTCATTTCGTGAAATTTCTGCTTACTAAACTTAACGATACTCAGTTTTAGCGTCAGTGATAATCTGAACAATAATCTAAAATTACCAGAAGATCAAATTGCTGGAATGTTTCTTCCTTGTTCCTGATAGATTGAAAAAATGTTACGTAACCGGGAAAAATTAACGCTTTTCCATAAGGAGCGTTAAAAGTTTGTTTTTGATTTAAAAATAAGTTACTCCATATATCTCCTTCGAACTTTAGTTGAACTTTTCTACACCTTTCTAGAACTCGTTGGTTTAGCAAAAAATTAAAAAAATCAAAGGTCAGAAAAAAAGAGCAAACATTTTTGATTGGGTATTTTCACCGTTGAAAATATCAGTTTTAAGGGGGTGGGTGTCGATTTTTTTGAGCCCTTTATAGGATTAATTTATGATAAATTAATATCGGTTATGACTAAAGTTGACCCAAGGAATCTCATGGTGGAATTATTTTTTTCAAACCAATCTAGAACAAAATCTAGAATTTTCAAAATTCGAATATTTTTTTGCTTTAACCCGCATAAAACCGGTATTCTACCATGATATGAACATTTTTTATTGGTGAATATGACCCAC
>SCLH01000071.1:22585-38226 GCA_004367855.1 Oikopleura vanhoeffeni | reverse complement strand
AAGATAGATTTAAAAAAAACCGTTTAGTGCTCTAGAATAGACTCACCACCTGGTGGTGTGATGTAACAAGGTTGACTTTGAGATGTGTAATCGTAAGACGAAGGCTAGATCTACATACGAGTATCCTCAGATTTTTTACAACTGCCCTAGATTTGATCTGAGGCGTGATTGAAAGGTACCAAAAAGCGACACCCACCCCCTTAAGTTGAAACTGCCGATTACGTAAAGTTTGTGTGTTTTTCACTCCCGAAATGGCAACTTCTGTGAATTTAATACCCAAAAATTGAAAATGGCGCACTATATTTTTCAACATTTGCCGTCGACTATAGTTTGCTTCTATAATATAATCCACCCAGTTACTAGTTGAGTTTTCAAAAGAGGCAATTATTTCTTTTTCGTCTATTTTATTGGACCTTGGACCTAGTCAAGCAAAAGCCATAATAAATTGAAAAGTCAACCAGTACTGTTGGGTTATAACCATAGAAAAATGTTTGAGAAGTCCGGGAGTTGAACCCAGGTAACGGGACGATCGTCGAGTCGCGCTAACCACTACGCCAACTGCTCATATAACTGACTAGAATTTGTTGATTATGACTCGAAACCTTTCGAGCCAACAGTACCATTTTATTGGCGGACATTTCCTTCTTAGCAAGTTGCCATTTTCGAAGTAAACATAACACAATATGCATAAGAAAAAGCTCACGTGCCCTCACTTGTTATTTAAATGAACCATTTGCTTTGAATTTTTAATCGTAAGAACCAGTGTTTAATGTTTTCGACTTAAACTCTGTTTGATTATTCAAAGACCGTAATAATTCGAGGCATCTACCTGTCATGTAGTACCTGGTATGTCTCGTAACTTTAACTTCGAATATAAGTATTTTTTCAAAAGTTCAGAAATACTTTTTTGAGATCCCCAGTGGATCATTCACTTCAGTGCTCGATTTTTATTCTTCCAAGTTTTCGAAGGTTAAAATTTGTTTTTGACTGGTACATGTTTTTGTATGTACTTTTTGAACTTTTTGTTTATAATAATTATTATTAAGGCAGAATTGCAAAAAAAATAATTGTTTCATTTATTTACATACTGTATGTAAAAATTGAAACCTCCAAATACTTGGACCAATAAAGATCGAGCACTGGAGCGGATCTCAAAGAACTATTTCTGAACTTAAAAAAAAACTTACTATCCGAAATGAAAGGTCACTTTCTGAGGTAATTGCTCAGAATAACTTTAAGGATAATTACTCAATAAATTTATTTATGAATTGTTTATGAAGTCACAAACTATGTTTGTACTTGTTTTTTATTGAAACACTTGTAAATATTAAGTTTTTGTAAATAAAATATCTATATCCCTTTAACACCTTTTGGGTGATTTGATAGATGTAGGCTGAAAAGAAGAGAAAGCGGCCTCATGAGTGGCTAGAAGGGGTCTCAGGAGTGTTAGGATTGGCTCCCCCATATATAGTAGTTGGCTTTCATAATAATACATTAAATTGAAGTTGTAACAACGAAAAAAGCATTAGTAAAACTTCTCCTTTTGAAAAATTTTCATTGAAATCTTTTTCTGATAATGTTTTTTTGGTCACAAAATGTTTGGTCTTGATTTGGTTTATTGTTTTGATAACAAACGGAAATAAGCTTAAAATTTTTGACAGAAAATGTTTATCACGAATCAGTTTCGAAAAAAACAAGCAATTTCCAACAAAAAATATTTATGTTGAAAAATGTTTTGTCAAATAATAATAATTTTTTCTAAATCCCTTAGAAAGAAATTTTTTTCTCCTTATTTTCAAGCGTTCATTAAAGTACGAACAAGTTTGATTTATTTGTTACCATGACAATTAATTTAAAATTTGGAGTATGTTTCGGGTGCGCAACGGTAAACCAACAAAGTAAACTACAGTATTTGATAAAATCAAATGGTCTCACGAGGGTTGACCCATAAAAATGATCACGGGCAGAATTAATAAGTTTTTGGATATCTTGTAGTCAGAATATAATTTTTTAAAACACTAATTTAGTCCACTTAATTCAATTTTTAGCATTAAAAACCTTATTTATATGATTTTTCGGAAGTAAGGCCGTTGTGACATAAGAATTCGGGACATTTTGAAAAAAAAATTTTCAAAATATATGAAAAATTTTTTGGTCATTTCGTAGGAATTTCGGACTCTAATTTTTGTTTCTAAACATTTTCCCAGCGCTTCACAGGTGCAATTTTTTGTCAATAGAGTGTCAAATTTCCAGGAGAACAGGAAAAAAACTAAAACTGAAAGCAGAAAAATCCAGCCCACCATCCCCAATTTGAATAAAACAATAGTATTAATACCGGTAAAAGATCGGATGTTTAAATTTTCCTTTAACTTTGTTGCGGCTCAAGATTATTTTTTCCTTTTTTTGATAGCAACCATTAAAAAGTAAAAATTTGCGCGCTTCTCATCCTAAGTATGTTTTTTTGAGTTAATAGTTTTTGCGTGATGAGTATTTCAATCTGCTTTCAAAAACAATCAGATCCATGTAGATAATGTTTTACGTTATATTATATCCCCTATTCACACTTTTGTGCATATCTCGGCCCTGATTAAAAAACGTAGTGTGTTTTTAAGTACAGTAGTGTAGTAGGGCCGGGATATTCACAAAAGTGTGAATAAGGGATATAATTATTGTTGATCAGGATTTGTGTATAGCCAACGGGCAAATTTCTTAATTCTGAACGGTTGATATCAAAATAGAACGGAAATAAATATTATGCAGAATTCAAAATGCAAAATATTTTTTTAAATCCCATTTATTTATCGGTAAAAAATGTGTTTTTTATTTGAATAATCGAATTTGTTTTTCATTTTTCTCGATTCTCCTAAAAATTCGACACAGTAAAGACAAAAAATTAGACTTGAGAAGAGCTGAGAAAATTTTGTAGAGTAAATTTTGAAACTTCCGCCTACGCATTTTATGTCCAAAATACCCAAATTTTTTTCAGGGTTTTCAAAAATTATATTTTTTAAAATTTTATTTCATAATATCATTAATATATATCAAATTGTGTGGTGAGTACGGTCGTTATCATAAAAAATACCAAAAATTAGGGTTACTGATGAAAATTGCAATCAGTGCTGAAAATGAGCATTTTTGAAGCTCACTTTTCGGCCGCTAGATGGGAGAAAGATACTCTTATGCTCGGAATCGTTTTTTTCGGTGGCGATTACCCCTTCTTATAAGGTCCCCGCTGCGCCTCTGATGTATACCGCGTAAACCAGTTTTTAGTGATTTTGATTTGATGTAAAGTTTGAGTGTGAAGTTGTGTGTGTTCCGGGATCTTGTTTTAGTGGTTGGTGGTGTTGGTCTTGATTTGGTCTAGTGTGTAGTAGACTGTTGTACACTGGTGACCTTCGGTGGTTGGCGTGGTGTATCCCAGTGTGGTATCCCAGCAGGTGGATTAAGGAGCTCCTCTTCCACACGGTTTATATGATACCCCATTCCTCCCCGATCAGACAAAGCCAGTCTACCAAAAATCAGAGCCACAAGTATTCTAAAAATATAAAAATTCGCCTAAAAACAAAAAGATAAAAAAGACAAGATGATGTAAGTACAATAAAGGTTATAGATCAGTTTGTCCCCAGAGATTTTACGGAAATGAACACAAAGCATTATTAATATGTTTGAGGCGGTAGACAGGCAGAAATTTTAGCTGACTTTCTTTTTATAAAAGTGAATATTAGCTTGAAATTAGACCAAGTTACTTAAATATGGAATGATAAGAGAGCACAAAATAAATTTCACGAACCTCATTTTCAACTTTTACAAAAAAAACGGGTCCGTTATCGTCATTTGTGCAGATTTATAAGAAAACTGTCTTTCGTAATTTTTTATTTTGGAGTACATTTTATTAATCGAACGTTCATTGGTGAAGTCCAATTAAACCTGATTAGAGACGTTTGATAAAATGACTGAAATTTACTTATTTTTTATTAATTTATTTTTATTTTCCCCTGTTTTTCAATAAAAATGTATTTGATTAATTTGTTATATTTTTCAAAATGCGATTGCACCAATAATTGAGTCTCAGTTTTCCAAGTTCACTCAGAATCACCATTTGTCGGATTGATTTTCTTCAACACCAGACCTACGGTGGTGCAGTGGAATTAACTTATTTGCCCCGGGCTAATTTGCAATGAGTCATCAATCGTTCCAACAAATTGATCTTCAACCACCAGAAACTTATTTTTTCTTAAGACATGAAATAATGATATTTTCAGATTTTAAGCAATTTTAAGAGTTTTATTGAAAAAAATAAATAAGTATATTTGCCTATGGAAGTCAGATTTTTCATCAGTTTAACAAATAATTCAAATAAGATTAGTTAAATCCTACTTTTCGAGGTCTTATTTGCAATATTTTTTGAGTGGCCCAAAAATCAATATTAAAATGATGATCAGAAATTTCTTTCGAGCTTGGTTTTTGTCAGGATGGCTACTGGTGTTATTGTCCGGGTTTAATTTTGTCCCGAAATCGATGTAAAAACATTAAGAATTAATACCTTCACTTCTTTTAGTTATATTGATAACGTTCTTTTAACTATTTGTCTGTCAATTTTGGTAAAGAAATTTAGAAAATATTTTCAAAAATTTCATTATTTTGAGTTCAAAATTATTAAAATACGGGAAACGACCCCTGTAACGGCTCCGATTTGGCTTAAAATTTCGAAGGTTATGTTGGAAGAATGCCATTTAGACTGAACAGTTTTTGAATTTTTACATAATTATTTTGAACTAAAAATTATTATGAAATAATGATAAGAAATGTCTTTAAAGCTTTTGTCTGACCGACAAATGGTGGTATTATATATCGCCTACTTTGAAAATATACGTTAAAAATTACCATGTTAATTTAAATGAGCACATCTGATAACGCTCTAACAAAAAATATTTTTCTGTCGATTCTGATAAACAAATTAAAAAAAATATTTATTTAAAAAAATTAAACTCTAAATGGGTCATTTTATACTTTGCGGATTTATTAAGAACCACAAAAAAATTCCAACTTGGAAAGATCAAACTTGGAAAAAACCGTAAATCCCTTCTAAATTATTTGAATTACTATAGTTGTCTCTTAAACTTTCAGATATGTTATAGAAAAAGCAACTATTTTTATTTTGTTTGTGTTCAAAACAAATTGCAAAATGTTTATTTCATTTTGAAAGATAGTCCGAAAACTGCCTAGAGAATCAAAATTCATACAGCATGTCACATTTTTGATTGCGGTCTATTTTTTTGCTTCAGCCAATGAAAAACTTGGAATTTACAAGCATGATCTACAAATTCAAATTATAATTGACCAATAAACGCCGTCAATTAGTTTCGAGCAAAAAAATTCGCGAGCAGAAATGTGACATGCCGTAAGTTGTCAATAATCAAGACTTCTACTAGTAAATACAAATTAAAAAAAATAATTATTTCTGGGGTTCGATACAGCGCTATGACAAAATTTGATGGACCTGACAGAACTCTCAGCATGAAACGTAGAAAAAGATACACGCACAATAATTTGCAGAAAATTTGCCTATTGTGCATTTGAGAAGACGTGCAAAGGCCACCTTTCATTTATTTTTAACAACCGGTAGCAGAAATTTGCAATCAAGTTTTCGAGATCAAGGCCCAAAGGCAAAAACAACGTCATCATTTGCGAAATGAGATCAAACTAGAATGCATATACACATTTTCAACGGATTATAAATTAAGTCAATTGAATTAAATTAAATTTGGTTTTAGTATAAAGTGGCGTTTAAAGGTGTCTTGTGCGTAGCAAATTGCATGCGTCTGTGTTTTCGAGCTGAATTTTAGCTCTGATAGAACGCACGGGAATGTTGATGGCTCCTTCTCATTTCAACCTGTGTTTAACTGAATAATTGTCTACTGAAAAGACGACCAAATTTGCGTCAATACGCGTTAGTTATGTATTTAGGAAACTTCAGAACTTTCTGACTTTTGTATTTCTATGATGTAAAATAGTTTAATACCTTTTAAAAATGTGAAAGTTTCATCGAGAGATAAGGTTTTTTTTGCTCAAAAAGTGTCATGTGACCTTATAAATAAGAAATAAAATTATTTTAATTTGTTGTGGAAATTTTATTAATAAAACTTTTCATGAAGTCATAAATGTTAATTGTTCATAATTACTGAATTTTTACAGTTTTCTCAAAATCGATTAAAAAGCGAAAATCTGATTAATTGTTATTATAATTATCAAAATCGATAATATTTAAAAATTTCGAAGTCATTTTACCACGCTTGTTTTGAATAAGGAAATGTCGACATTAGTATCTGCTGAATGATGAAACTAGAATATTTATATCGAACAAATGAATATCCAACACCTTGCAAATAATTTTCTCAATATTTTCATTAAAATCAAAATCTGACAAAATATCACATAAAAATCATAATTTCGAAAAAAATGCGACAAAAAATTGGTAGTGATTTTATTGTAGTTGATTTTATTATTATTATATTCTTTCAAACTATTATTGCTTGGGCAGAAATAACGTCCATTTTAATTTTAATACTCAACTTTTATAAGGTCTTAGAGTGAAATGAAAGGTTTGCTAATTTTATAATGCAGCCCATTATTATGCAAACCATTCAAAAGACTCTCATTCTCAGCAGTGAATATAAAAATGAAAGTATTTATTTTAATAGTTCTCACATAATTATATTATTTCTTAATTCTGAATTTTAACTATTTCATACCTCGATAATTTTTCATTTTAATAACGATTAACCAGGGATCGGCAGACCGACTTGAAAAAACCTGATCGGATTGAGCCGTAAAAAAACTTGATCGGATTGATCTGATCGGATTGACCAGAAAATAAAAACTGTGATCGAATTGACCTGACGATTGACCCGAAAATTAAAAACTGAATCGGAGTTGACCTATCGGGATGACCTGAAAATAAATGATCGAATTGACACTTGATCGATGTCCCGAAAATTAAACTTGATCGGATTGACCTGATCGGATGTTTCCCCGGAAAATAAACTTCGATGCGGATTGACCTGATCGGATTGAGTACAATTTCGTGAAAACTTGATCGATTGGATCGGATTGACGCCAATCGATCAAATATTTCCGATCTAGATCGGAATCTGAAGAATAAATTTGGAAGAATTTTCATAAAGATTTTTGGGGCTATTATATCATGAGTATAAATATAAGCTTCATAAATTAAAATTTTTGATTAATGATTAGCCGGACGCGGTGTGTTCTAGAAATGATCCAGAATTATGAATGGATTAGAAACTTTGTTCAAAACCTTTTGTTCAAAATTTCAAGGTGGCTAAAACTAGGCGGCTAAAATCTAGGCGGCTAAAATGCTAGGCGATATATAATATAGGCTCTGGTCACACGGACTAAGTATTTGCTTTTGTAACTTGACAATTTTCATTCAATTTAATTACAACTTTGACAATTTTATTGAAAATTTACCAATTTTCTTTGAACTTGACAATTTTTCTCTAAAATTCGACAATTTTCTTCAGAATTTGAAAAAAATTTTGACTTTTTTTCTTAAAATTCGACAACTTTGGCAATTTTTAAATCGACAATTTCTTTCAAACTTGAGAATTTTAAAAAATCAGATTCTTTATAATATTTAAGTCGTTCAGGTAAAAAATTTTGAGGCTTCGTTGAATATAAGAAATTCAATCTGCTCTTGGTAACAGAAAAATTTGAAAATTGATCAGAAAACAGTTTAAAATTTATAAAAGGTTGGAATTTCTGAAAATTTTTTTGAATTTTAAAAAACTTTCAAATTTTGAATAACTTTAAAAGTTAAAAAATAGAAAATTTTCAAATTTTTGTCGAATTTGAGGAAAGTCAGCTGAATTTAAAAAAAAAAGTTTTCTTAAATTTAAACAAATTTTTGTCGAATTGAAGAAATCAGCAAATTTAAAAAACGTTTTTAAATTTTAAACAAATTTTGAAGAAACTATGAAATTTTTCTAATTCTTTTAATTTTGAAGGAAAATATCAAATTAAAAAAATATTTAAATTTTATCAAATTTAAGAAAATATTCAAAATTTTTAACAAATATTTGTAAAAAATTTGTAACAAAGGTTGTAATTTTGAGTTATTTAATATTTTTAAAAAAATTATTTTCATCGTAGAAATTTTTTGAACCGAAATGATATAGACAGAAGTATCAATCCCTTTTATCGGCCTTTGCAATTTGGGGCTCATGTTTCAACCAAAATTAATAAAAACATAGAACGCATTTGTTTTTCATTGGTGTTAGTAATTTCTTTTGTCAATAAAAAATTTCAAAAAATATTATAAAAAAAAAAACACAAAATTTGCAAATTTGGTTTTTTTATGCTTTGTGACGATTTATTTCAACGATTAATTTTCTGCTTTTTATGACATTCAATACCGCAGAAATTAAACAACCACCAACCCTTATCCATTAAGACAGATTTAAGGGGTTGGGCGAAATGTGAAACATTTTTTTTTAATTAACTCTTTCAATTTTTTAAATATTAAGGTTTTATTCGATTATATTTTGTTGCGTTTATTCTAAGATTCGATCTTTTCTCATGTCCCTAGTTCTTTCATATGTTTTCTATTTCGGCCTTAAACAGTATAACTCAAGTAACCAATTGGTTCGTGCTGTCAAGCCAAGCCGTAGCCAACGATTTTTGTTGTCCGGAAAAGCCAAGCCAGACAATACCAATTAAGAGGCTAATCTTTGGTTGTTCATATTGCTCAATAATCAATTTAAGCTTTCTGTCTCAACTTGCTAGTATTTAGATTTTCCAAGTAATTTTTGAATTAACTGAGACAATTAACCCTGATTCGCGAGTTTTTTATTAAATATTTCATCTGATCGGATTGGATGGATCGTCTCAAAAATAACACTTGATCGAATTGACCTATCGATTGAGAAATTTAAAAACCTGATCGGATTGACCTGATCGGATGAGTGAGTTTGTAAAAACTTGATCGGATTGACTCTGATCGGATTGAGGAGTTTCAAAAACTTTGATCGGATTGGATCGGATATCAAAAAAAGTCAATCCAACCGATCAAGTTCAATCCAATCCAATCCGATCAATCTGCCGACCCCTGCGATTAACTACATTGATAATTTATTTAACCTCGTTAATGATAAAGCGGTAAATTTTCATTACGTGAAAGTCAGGTCGGTTAAAGATGATGCAATTTTTTTCTGCCATTATTCAAGATAAAAAACTTAAAAATGTTATGTTTTCAATTACCTAAAACCATTAAGGGGTATGCGACTCTGATTTAATAAAGCCTTTAAAGGCAGTTAAAAATGCTCCAAATTGATACGGTGATAATTAAGTGTACTAAACCAAATCATCGAAAATTTTTTTTCGAAATTTCCACATTTTGCGATTTTTTCTAAGTATTTTTTAAAGATGAAGCTAAAAGAATAACGTTTGCTCAAATTGATCACTAAAACTTCAAAAATATCGACTTGACGTAAGCCAACTTCTCATCAGTGTTTCACTGGCTTTCTTTGAGCCTACTTTCGAAAAATCGAAGCCCTTTTTTTCGGAAATTTTTGGAAATGACCAAAAAATCATATTCGAGTTCAGCTGAAACTGCAAAAAAGCCCGTGAGATCCTTTACAATTGTTCTGTAGGAATACTTGATAAAAATTTAGCTATTTTCCCTGGAGAAAAGATTGACATACTACGTTACGTGCATCGTTGAAAATTTGAGGCTTTCAAATTTTGATATAGCCGTCTGGGAGGAATATTTTTTTGCAGTTTTGAGAAATCTTCACCTTGTTAACACTGTTCCTATTAGTTAATGCGTCAAAATAATTTGTGTGATGTACTTTTCGGCAAGATAAAAGATAATCAACAAATCACATCATTTCGGTTTTTCTATCGAACTGTTGAGTTTCAGTATATTTTACCGAAAAACGGTCAAATCAGAGTCGCCATACCCCCTAAATGTTTCCAAAGTTCCCAATGGAGCCAATTTCCAGTTTTCCAATATTTTGTTTGTAAGAGTTTGAGTTGAAAATTTTCCAAGTGCTAATCCGTGCATTGAAAATATTTTGTAAATTCGTATTCGTCGGATAATTTTTTGAATTATTTTAACTTAGCAGTTTAACCACTGACAATGTCTTTTTTTAATTTTTGCCCAGTCGATTTTTAATAATATTAAAAATATCATTTAAACTTTTAAAATCGTATTTCGAAATATAGCTATTAATTTCTTCCAGTTTTTAAAAAATATGAATAAAAAAGAACTTTTTTTGTCTTTTAGCTCGAAAAAGCGCCATTCAAAATATTTGGAACTTCTATCTTGTTTTATATACCTGAATTTTCCAATTTTTTTTGGTTAAAATTGCAGTTGTAGTAAAATTTTGCCTGAAGATGATATAAATTCATCCGAAACATTTCGCAATAATAATATATAATATTTTAAATTTATTATAATATATATTAAAAAGGAAAAGGAAATGTTTTATTAATGTAGGGGATTGTTGGTTGCTTCCAGCAATGTGCCTGGGAGATGATTTTAAACTCAAATACTTTGCTGAGAATTAAAGTGGACCTTTTATGTTGAATTTGAACATTTGCAGTTTGTATTCCTTGAAATGGGATAAAAGTGATAACATTCGGTAAAAATATTTAACAATAGCCGTTTAATCCGTTATTGGCTGTATTCTGCTTTATTATTATAGTTGGCGGGACGTCCTATACTTGGGGGGGAAACCCCCCAAACCCCACCTAAGAGTGTTGATTGTGGGCTTCGCCCACGTTAGGGGACGACCCCCAAAACCCCCAATGCAGTTTGATCCTTGAAAATGATAAAATGGGATAAATTTCGTAAAAATATTTAACATGAGCCGTTTAATCCGTTATTCGATGGTCTCTTTCATATTATATGTTGCACGTCTATATATTGGGGGGAAACCCCCAAACACCCTAAGAGTGTTCGAGTGGGTTCGCCCACGTTAGGGGACCCTAAACCCCCAATGCAGTTTGTATCCTTGAAATGGATAAAAGTGATAAAATTTTTCGTGAAAAATATTTTAACATGAGCCTTTATAATCCGTTATGCTGTATTTACATCCATTGGAAGTTAACTCATATCAACGTATCCAAAAATTATATTATGCGATATTTTTCGAAAATATTTTTTCCAACAATATAAACTGATAAATGCTTATTTCATGTTGATCTTAATTTGCCGGCGAGTTTTTCTCGAAAATTATGTTAGTTGAATAAAGCAAAATGTAGATTATTTACCAAAAAAAAGTTTAACGTCAGGAAACGGTACATGCATTTTTTTTCTCTTTTCTATAGAATCATTCTTGATTATTAAGAAAATGATAGACAGGACAAATTTTCAAATAATTTCTGGCAATTTTCGCAAAATCACTATTTTAGTGCCGATAACGCGCGCCATTATTAGATTGATTAGCTTAAAATTGAAATATTGAATAAAGAGCAAAAATCCTTACAACTTATAAAATTAAAAACTTCATTTACGTTAACGTTGCCCTGATTATTATTCTTTGTAATGTGGAGACTATCCCATGCTGGAATTTGAATAAATTATTTATTTTGCAAGGCCAAATCGATACTTCTAGAACAGTTATGTGATATAAAAATTTTTTTTGCTGTGATCAATGTTCTTAGTGCTGGACTGTCGGATAACAAAAAAAATAGATACCGAATTTGAAACCGTGGTCGAAAATAACTACTGGCACCCACAATCCCCTTGAAGAGAAATGTGTACCATAATGTAATACGCTCACTTATAAGAGGTCAAAGTGTTTTCTATCTATTAACTATGTCGCAAATGAAATTCTTAAAGCTTTATGTGTCTGTCAAATAAGCGATTTAATCAAATGATATGTATCAGGATCTTAAAAGACAAATTCAAATTTAAAAAAATGACATGTCTAAATTTTCTGTTACTGTAAAAGTAGCCAAAAAAAAACCTTTAGTTACCAAAAAATGATTTCCCCAAAAACATCAATCACAGCGAGTTTCGTGATGACTTATTTTAAAATTAAATTTTTCTTTTAGCGTTTGTAAGTTAAATTGATCTCATGAATCGCAACCTTAAAAAGTCTTGCGCCAATGTTGTCTTTCTAGACTTCCTACCCAGAGGTCAAAAGATTCATAATGTCAAATCGTTCGAGCTATGCTGAGAAATAAAGTTAAACAAGTTTATTTATTGTAGATCTCAAAGTTTTTATACGAAGAAAATTAGTAGCTTTTCGAGAGATAAAAAGTTAAGCTCACAGTTTACATATTTCAGATTGATGAAAAGTTTAAAAGTTCGTGTCTAAAACCTTCTATAAATGGCTAGTGTCCGTCCATTAAGCAGCTCTAACTATAAAATCTAACGACTGCAAGACAACCAGTCCTTCAATATTTGAAGCCGGACTCAAGAAGAATTTTTTTGCTTTTTTTATAAATGACCGAAAAATATGTTAAATGCTTTAGGCCCCTGTCTTTGTCTTCGAGCGGCCTAAGCTTTGTCAAGCCGGCTAAGTTTATTTCGGACTGCCCCTTCAGGAACCGCCGATTCGATGTCACCCAACCATTAGCCATCAGAGTGACTTTGGTAGAAAATGTGGTCAACGAAATTTCATTTGTTAAAAAACATACAAGTGTCCATCTTAAACACAATTTTTTTTGGTTCAAGAATCAACATTTCTAACAAACATAAGTATTTATTCAAACATCTTTTTGAAAATTTATTTCTGCGCCTCGAAAAATAAAATGAAGTAAGGATCACCAGTATTTTAAAGTCTGATCATCGGAATGTTATGCATTTTGAAATTTTTTGCGTTTATTATGCATAATTCAAAGTTTCATCACCAGAATTCGAGAATCTCAATGAATTGTTACCACTAAATAAGACTGTGTATTTTATTGACCAAAACTTTCAAATTCTGTTATTGGTAAGGGGGTGGCATCGATCCGGCAGATTGGTATCATTTCAGAGCCGATAAATGAATAGAAAAAAAAATGTGAAAATTTAATTTTTTTTATCTTTTATCTTCACAATAAAAAGTGTCCATGTCCTTGTCAAACGTTAGTATTTTTAAATTGCTTAACATATACCCTAATAATTAAAATCCTGGGGAAAATACGTAAAAAAATCACTTTTCACGGGTACATCCATTTCCAACTAAGACATCGACTATCAGATTTTTTAAAGACGATATTAAATAAACTTAGAAACATTGTCGTGGTCGTGTAGTGCGTTTGAAAGCTTTGTTTTTACGTTGCTTATAAAAAAATTCCTTTGATATGAAAGTTTTTTTCCCATTAAAAATGGTTAAAATGGCAAAAAGAGTAGAGAAAAACGAACTTTTTGAGATAGAAAATTGCACCATTCAATTGCGTTTGAATTAAAAAATTTCTTACTATGTAAAGAAAGGCCCTATAACGACGCACATTTATTTGGAATTTTTTGGGACCAGCAACATTTTAAATATTTAGTGCCTAAATGGGCATTAATGCGAGTGTATCTCAACCAAGCCGTTAACAAAGTTTCATCGATAGTTTAGAAAAATGAAAATCTCGCGACCGACTCATTAGTGTGACATACGGATATTTTTAGATAGGATACCAAAAAATTCAAATATTGATTATGCCTGATTTTTTATGGGAGTTCAAAAACAACCCACTAATAAAAATTTTTGGACTTTGATTGCGGAACAAATGTTTCAATAATTGTTTTAAAAAGTCGGACAAACAAATGAGAAATAAAACATATTATGTTTTTTTAAACAGCATCAGAAAAATATGTGAAATGCATGAAAAAAGAAATAGTGCATTTTTTAAGTTTTTTTATTCATTAATTCAAAACAACGGTTTGCAGAAAAAAAGTTTTGGACAAAAAAATGCGGAAATTTGATAATTGCTGTTTATTATTTTTTGAAAATTTTACGAATTCAAAAAATAAAGTGTTCGACTCAAATCTTCCTAAAAAATGGTAAAAATATTTGTTATAAGTAGATTGCAGCATTTATTTCTGTTTCAGTTAACGGAATATTCAGCAGAAAAAGAAGTAGCCAACTAATTAATTTCTTAAGTAATAACTTAACTCCAGTCTGCCCGATCGATGCACCCCTCAACCATAATGGGCTACTTATTGTTTGGAAGTTTTTTTCAGCTTTTGTTAAAACATGTCTCAGATTCTTTCGTTATATTGTTTCCCGGAAACTTATTATTTGATTTAATTTTTTGTTTGTGAAAAAGCCTGAAAAGATATAAAATGGCGAATTGGCTCAATTGGTCTTTAGCGCCGACAAGAGTTGATTGCTCTCCTGCATTATATACAAAATTGCGCAAACACATATTGTGTTGGTTTTCAAATCAAAATAAAGTGATCCTTGAATTTCGAAATTGGATTATTGGTCAAATTTGAAACGTCATAAAAATTGATGAAATTTTGATATCTTTCAAGCGTTTTTTCTAATATTTCAATAAATTCAAGTAAACTGATTTATGATAATATAGTGAAATTTTTTTTGGATCCATGTAAAAAGAAATTGAAATTTCCTGAGTGATAAAGTTTGGTTGGTTGCAATTGTTGAATTTCGGCAAATCAGAATTTAGCTTGTTATGAATACATTTAGAAAATAAAAAGTGTCATTTAAATCAATCAGTTTTATACAATTCAAGGGAATGTACTTGGAGATAGTCCTTTTTGAACAAATTTGTGCTTCACTGCAGACAGCAAAACAGTCTGTAGTAATTTAAAGCCCATTAATGAGAAGGCGGTGAGGTTAAAAAAAGTTTATAATACCAATGTGTTTTTAGCTTTTGGGGGTTCCCGAGGAGATCACGCTAACAATCAGAACTACGGACTGTTTGGTCAGGTTGTATTCAAACGAGCGTTTCAAATCTTCCCGGGGAAAACCCCAGAACTAATAACACATTCGTCCCAATTTATTATTTAAAATAAGTCTTCAGGCAAGGAAGTTCTCAACAAACTTTTGGCAAATGGTAAGAAAAAAGACCTGCTCCAAAACTCTTCAAAACGAAGCATGGTCGAATTTGTGTGTGATACGTGCCCGAAGGAGTAATAAATCGCAAATCATTGCAGGCTTGCAAAGCATTACGGACGGTCGGTGTTAGCTGGAAAAGATTAGTTTGTATTTTTCGCATCTCAAGATCATAATATGTTCAGATGAAAAAAGAATGCAGATGTAGACATTGTAGACTAGAAGCTGTCATGCTGCTCGGAATAAACCGCATAATAATTGTGACACTCGGAGAAAAACGCATCAACTGAAATGAGATTCTCAGAATATCGTCTTAATCCACAACAAGAGAATATGCTGAAATATTGCCCAGAGTTTTTGGGCGTAAGTTAAATTTATTTATATTTTATACTCTATATGCTAGAAATGATAAGCCAACATTGTTCATGCTTAAACATTTTAATAATTTTTGTTGATTTTTTTCGATGAATATAAAACTTTACCTGAAAAGATTTAGTTGAAGATTAAATGTAAGGAGTTAAAACCCATCATGAAAATTTACTTAGGATTTCAGGTAAAACAGTTAATGTTGGTGACTTAATTTGACGTGATTTAGGGATACAGTAGGACCGAGTAAGCCTT
>SCLH01000071.1:0-14841 GCA_004367855.1 Oikopleura vanhoeffeni | reverse complement strand
CAAGCCCTTGATCAACGTGCTTTAGAACAATTTTTTTCAATAATTTAAATATTTTATATCCTTTACCCAACGGAACTCCATCTCAAAAACGTTCACTGTCCCTATATCGCGTGTTCAAATCCCACTGATGTTGTCTAAGTGATTGCTTGAGTGATTACACACCGATCAGATTCAAGCATCCTTGCCTTAAATCATACTCAAGACAATCACTTAGACAACATCAGCGGGATTCGAACACGCACTATAAACCAGGCTTCCAAAAGGGATGGCTTTTATCCCCTTTTTATCCCTCTTCATAGCAAAAGATAGAGAAAATTTTGGGCGTGGGCGTAAGTGTTGCCTATCTTTTGCTATAAAGAGGGATAAAAAGGGGATAAAAGCCATCCCTTTTGGAAGCCTGCTATAAACGTTTTTAAGATGGAGTTCCGTTGGGAGAAGGATATCGATTAAATCCAAAAATAAATCACAAAAACATTTATTTGGAATGGGAATTATGACCAACTTAACCCTCCGATGAATATAGCTTTTTGAAACGCTAAATCCACTCTAAATCAGTCAAAAATGATAGAAATAATGATCGCAGAAACTTCTCTTTTTCATACATTTTTAAATTTAACAATGTGAATCTAAAAATATTTCTTAAATTTTTTTCGGAAACTTGGTTCAAATTTTATGACGAGTTGATTGAAAGGCGATTTTTCGCTTAAGTTTTACTTCCGAAGAAATACGTTTTGATCCAAATTTTGAATTAAAATGTCAAATAAACCAGTTTTCAGGAAAGTGTTTTGAGTACAATTTGCGAGAAAAATAAGCCTTCAGAAGGCTGCCTTCTGAACAGATCTGGAGCAAAAATATGTTTTTTGGAGTGAAATTTCAAAATATCTTATTTCGATATAAGTATGAATAAAATGATATGTTTTCAAAAAATATATAATTTGTGAAAATCATGCCAGAGTGGTACTTTCATACCATATTTGCCCTAATATTGTAATAATCAAATAATTCTATTAAATTGAGAAAACTAACAATTTTTTCTTAAAAAACGTGATTTTTTCATGAATATTTTAAACTTATTAAAAATATTTTTCATTCCCAACAGATGTTGTCAATCAGAAAAAAGTATTGAGTAAAACAAAGCACTGCGCAGTTATTGAGATAAGCATACATTTCCTGGAGCCTACCATGAGGTAGTATAACGTGATTTAATTAACCTAGCTTTCCAAACTTTTTTTTTTGGAATTAAACATACAATTTCTAGAATATGGCATTTTTTTTCGAAAATTAAACTCTTCAACTTGATCATAAAGGAAAAATTGAAGGTTGATCTTATAAGAGTTTTTTGTAAACAACGCTCAAAATATAGCTTCCTGAAAGGCTATCGTGCCTTGACGGAACTTTTGTTTATATGCTTCGGAGGGTTTTTTTTAGTTTTTCTCGATATTGAAAATTGGAACGTTAAATAGAATAGAACACTTTTGTTAATATCCCGGCCCTGATTAGGAAACGTAGTGTGTTTTTAAGTAGCAGGGCCGGGATATTAACAAAAGTGTGAATTGGGAATATTGCTTAACTAAAAAAATATATTTTGAAATTCGAGTTTTGTGAAAAAACATATTTTCTTGTGAAAATGTATATATTGCTTTAAAATGACCTACCAATGAGTTGAAGTATAATGGCTTTTAAAATAGATGATCCACATTTTTAAGGGAAAACATAGTGAAAAAAAATACAAATAACCATTTAACATTTTCTGCTCGGTAGTACTTTTTGTGTAATTTGTTTGAGATTTCTTGGTGGCTATTATTGTCATTTATCTGGTCTGTGTATTGTACCTTGAACGTATCTTTTTATTTTTACTCTCAACAGAAAAAAGTACTAGACTCAATTTTAGAACAAAACCCAGGCAAATGCGGTGCTAAACAATTTATTCTTCCAATAAATTAAGTGAGTATTACGGTTTGACTCAGCCATATTGTCGTTATCAGATAAGCCAGTTTTAATCTTGAGCCGGTTTAAGTCTGGTTGGAAATACTGAATTTCTGCATTTTTGGTTTCTTTATCGCATTTTAAGCAAGAGTTATTTTTTCAAAATATCTCTGATCTATTTCTCAGTAATTATTTGACAGGACGGTCGGCTCAACGTCAGCATGCTAACTTTCGGGGTGAGTTTAGAACTCGCCACTTTATGAATACATTGAAGCCAATGCTTGTCACTTCACATTTCGAATATATATATCCCTTTATTGCCCTACTATTCTTTTTTGGTCCCTAAAAACACGGGGTTGAGAAAAAGACGCTTCATTTAAAAACCAGTCATCCGATTTAGTTCTTAGATAACTCAAACTGAGCACAATTATCTAATTAATATTAACATTAAAAACTGTTTTTATGATATATTAAGTTTATTTTCGGTCCCTTTTTTCTTATTTTCATAAATCTGTATTGCACCGTTTTGATTGGTTAAATCTGGAAAAGACGTAGGTATTTGCCAAAATTGATCGTTTTCATAGGCGGATAGCAAGTTATGCTAATTGGAAAAAAGAGAGCAAAAACCTTACATAATGTAAGTACAAGATCTGATAAGGAGAGTGAGATCTAGCGTGTACCCTATTCTCAATGCCATCAATGGTCAGCGACTTCATCTTCAATTCCCTTATTGATCAAACGCAAAAGTGCAACGGAGGGACTGACATGTTATGAAAGCCAAATTCTAACATTTAAAGCACGTTCAAAATATATCTCAATCCCGAAAGAGGAGACTATTTTAGTAAATCAAACCAAAATTTTAGCTAGATATACTAAAATAGTCTCCTCTTTCGGGATTTAAGATATGAACGTTCGACAAAAATTTATTATGACATTCACTCAACCTTGTTCAATAAACGATTTTTAGTGGTTTCAAATTTGTATTTATTTCTTGATTTCAGATTTTATCTACATGGAATGCGAGAATTACCAATGAGTGGTAACCGAATTTCAAATTTCAACAGTGGTGCCTATATCCGGACTCGGGAACGTCAGGCAAACATCGATTTGGTCACGTGGAACGAGGGCGAAGATTTTTCGTCTACTTTCAGCCGAATCGAGCATCTAAAAAGCGTGATGCTTTTACATTGTGAAACTGTCAAATGCATTTTTGACCTTATTCCATGCTGTCGAAAATTTTCAACGTCTCTAAGAGATTTGATCGTTATTCATACTGGCAGCCAATTACCAGTTTTAAGAGCTTCAAACTTGAGTTTTTTCAGTAACAACGTTGTTAACTGGAGAGGGCTGAATGGTGACACTTATAATCGTAAGAAACTGGAAGAAATGCAACTGCCAGAACATATTATTAGAGAAATGTTTGATATTATGCGCAAATTGTTTAAACTGAATCCAACACAGACTGAAATGGCTTTATTTGGAGTTATGTCGCTGCTGAATCCAGGAACTTTGAAACACATGGTTTCTTACACAGAACAAAAAGACGTAGGAAAGGATTAACTATTTAAAAACTATTGATTTTGTTGTTTAAATATTTTAATGTTTAAAACAAATTTCAAATTTTTTATCAATATTTCTGTGAAAATTTTTTTTGTTTAAAACATTTACCTCAAAGATAACTGAGTCAAAGAAATAAATCTTTGATACCTTCCGCTTTTCATAACGCAAAAAAAAAGCTTGACCCGTTGAACTTGGAAAATTAGTTTGTTTCTTGTTTATTTTTACTGAATTCATTAAATATGGGTTATTGTGACCTTCTTGCGCTGTTTTTGAATTTCTTGATCTTGCGAACTTTTGTCTCATTTTTAATAGCCTTACAACTGCAATCTACCAGTTGATTGTCAAGAATATTATTGAAAATGATTTGTTTTGTCATCATAAAAAAGATTATAACACGTTCAAAATGCAGCCTTCTAATTCTATCAAAATTTTTGTTTTCGTTATTTTCTTGAGCATTTATTGATTAATATTATTAATTCATGTTTTTTTAACTTTTTATACTTCAAGGAGCACTTCAAGGATTTTGTTAAGAATTGAAAATTTCCCAAAAAAATATGAAAAGATATAAATTTGTAGCTTTCTTTATTAATGGTTAACTTGACTGTCTACGAGGTCATTAAAAATCCTTCAGTCCTAAAAAGTCTCTCAGTATAATGCAAAATATCAGTTATATTTGAAAAAAATTGTTAATTCTTAATAGATACTATCCAAGAGGCAATTTTCAACATTCTTCGAATCCGAATCAAAAACGAAGACGAGGAAGGAAACGGACATCGTCGCTTGGCTGCTTTTGTATCAATTATGTCCGAGTTGAAAGCTTTTCATATTAACAATATGCGAACTTGGGAAAAATTTTTGACATTTCAGCAGAAAATTATTCCAAATCATAATCACCAGAAAAGTCATTTGGAAATGGCATTTCAAAAATCCTTGATTAACATTTCTGACTATGTTAGATTGAATCAAACAGACGTTTCAAACTTCGACGTTTCGCTTATTATAGATGAATCTTCGTGATTTTTTCTGACCTTTACATGTTTTTCTTATGAAAATTACGTGGTTTTTGCCTTGCGTGCTCTATTAAGAAATCAAATTAAAATTGCTTAATTTACTAAGTTAGTATATGTTTTCATGAGAAATACCTTTATTCTTATAACGTTATACGTAATAACGTAATACGTTATATGTAATAACGTAATACGTAATTTGGTCTAGGTATAACTTAATCTGATTTATTTGATCAGATAAAATCAATTTCGATCGAGCTCTCATGTGATTGGTTGATTAATAAAAAAATTTGGGTCCAATTATTCGGTTATTTTTTAATTTAATTTGCTATCCAAAACTTCGAGTAGGCTTTAATTTTAACATTTTGTCGAATAATGGTTGTTTCTGGCGACATTTTAAAAAGTTTTTATCAGGAAAGTTCATAAATTATGAATTTTGATCAATTAAGTGGGCTTTTTAATTTGTTTTTTTGCAGTTTTTTCTGCTGATTTCTATTTCTTCCTCTGGCCTTTTTACCTGTTCAAAAGCTCTCTGGTGCCCTTATTTTGCCAAATACTGTAAAGTTTAAATTTAAATTTATCCAATAAATCGAATTCTGTCCAGACTTGGTAATTTTATTTTAGTTCAAGGCCAATTTACAAATTATTCAATGGCTACATTATAAAACTATTTCCACTTTCAATCGTACTTGTTCATTTGTTCTTTATTTATTTTGCAAGTTCACTGTCTTAATATTTTGTAAATAAATTTTTGAAATAAATCCAAAAAATATAATTTTATAAACTTGATTTATGTTGTTAAAAGGTTTTCTCATGGAGGCTGGTTTGTATATCTCCCATTTACACTTTCCAGAATATCCCGGCTCTACTACTTAAAAACACACTACGTTTGCTAAGAAGGGCCGGGATATTCTGGAAAGTGTGCACAGGGGATTTATTCTTAATTTTGATTTTTGTGAATTTATTTGATAAATTTTTCAGAAATAAGCTGATATTCGAACATGTTACAGACCCAAGAGTTGTTTATTATATCCCTTTATTGCCCTCCTGTCCTTTTTAAGTCCGTCAAAAACACGGGGGGGGTGAGAAAACGACGCTTCATTTTAAAACGAGTCATTCGATTTAGTTCCAAGATAGCTCAAACTGAGCACAATTATCTAATTAATATAAACATTAAAAAATGTTTTCAATAGGACAAATGATTTTATTATTTTTTCAAGATTACTGAAATTGTTTAATTATTAGTTTTTGTTTTAAAATAGAAACAAAGGTCTGAGAAAAGAATAAACAATGGTCTGATTCGGACCAATTTTTATTTTGTTTTATTGACTAGATATTTGTGCACAGTTTGAGCTTTCTTAGAACCTAATCGGATGACTCGTTTTCAAATGACGCGTGGTTTCCTCACCCCCCGTGTTTTTGAGGGACCAAAAAAGGACAGGAGGGCACAAAATGGATATGCAAAATCTAAGTCATCAAACTGGCGCACTCTCCACAATAAGTATTGTACGATGACTTGATTCAATGAGCTTATTTCTCTCTATTTCTAGGAGAAGAATAAAATTGGAATGGAAAAAAGAAGCAAACTATTATTTGTTTGTCCAAGTTAACGTTATGATTTTCGGTCGAAAACATCTTGACGCAGAATGTGTCATAATGTACACACAGTTTAAGAAATGATGGTCACAAGGTGACTAATGAGGAATTTTCGGCGAGAAAATGGTGGCCGGAATTTGACGGTGAATTTAAGCATACTGTTTTTATGGCCAAAATGCGACCATTAAAAAATGTTTTTGGTTTTAAGAATGTGTTAATAAGGGGTACCACCCAACCGATCCCGTCCGCCTCGAAACTATTATTTGCTTTTGGCTCGAAACTTATGACACCTATGAAGCGGCGTTTAAATAAGGGAGCTAATTAATAAGAGTGGTCGTTGCTCATTCCTATATAATACTGAAAAATATTCGAAAAAATTATTTCAAAAGCAAATGTTCGACAAAAATATATTAAAATATGTAAAATATTCTAAAATGACGAACTGTGATCTTTAAAGTTAACTCAGTTTTACCTGTCTGCACACCTGAGTAAACAGTTTTTAGTAAGTGAGGGTTTATCGAAAGGTTGCAAAAAAATTGTCCAACTAACAGCACAAATGAAACGTTTTTTTTTGTTAGAAACTCTGAGAAACTGTTTTCATGAAAAACACAAACTTGACCAAGATAAACTCATTATATTTCAGAAGATTTAGTTCGACAATTATTTCTGTATAAATCGCGGTATTTATAGGATAAATACCACTAGAAGGTTGCATAAACAGATGGCGAGATGTGCCATAAATAAGCTGTGTGTGACTTCTCAAAGTTTGATTTATGATTTTATTGCACGCTGATAACATCAGTAACCTAGAAAGGCGTTATTTTATCAGACTTTATATAAAATTCATTCACTTACTTTGAGTACGTTGATGGCTGATTAGGTGAATTCGCTATTTTAAACAACTTTTCGAATAAATTTATTCTCGAGCTGATTTTTCAGTACAAATTGTAACTTTTAAAAATGATCTTGCAGAATCTGGAGTTTGATGATTTTTGAAAACAGAAATATATAATACTTTTAAATGTGAACAAATTAAAAAAAATCAGATACTGAATATTATTGAAATACAGTTATTATTAATTAAATCTCAAATACGGGAAAACATTTTTTAACAAAAAACATTTATAAACAGAATATTTTCAAACATAACATTTTTTATCAAAAAACATTTTTTAACAAAAAAAATCGTTTGTTTTTTTAACAAAAAAAATCTTGTAAAATGTTTTTAAAAATAAACATTTTTTAACAAAAAATTTTTTTAAAAAAATAAACATTTTTTCAACAAAGAAACATTTTTTAAAAACAAAATATTTTATAACAAAAAACATTTTTAACAATGAAAACATTTTTTAACAAAAAAATCATTTGAAATTTTTTTGAAAGATACTCAAGACTTTTCTAAAAACTCAGTTCCTCAGATTTTATCTATCGTTTAAACTGTTTGATCAGCACGCATTTAGAGTTTTTTTTGAGATAGATTTTTGTTAAAAAAAGATTTTTTTTGTTAAAAAAGATTTTTTTTGTTAAAAAAAGATTTTTTTGTTAAAAAAGATTTTTTTTGTTAAAAAATATTTTTTTGTTTAAAAAATTATTTTTTTTTGTTAAAAAATTATTTTTTTTTTAAAATATTATTTTTTTTAAAAAAAGATTTTTTAACAAAAAATCGTTTTTTAACAAATAAAACTTTTTAACAAAAATTTTTTTTAAAAAATAAAACATTTTTCAACAAAAGAAAACATTTTTTAACAAACAAAATATTTTATAACAAAAAAACATTTTACAATTGAAAACATTTTTTAACAAAAAAAATCATTTTTTAACAAAAAAAATTTTTTTTAAAAAAATCTTTTTTTAAAAAAAATAATTTTTTAAAAAAAATATTTTTTAACAAAAAAATCATTTTTTAACAAAAAAAATCTGTTTATAAACAAATAAAATCTTTTTTTACAAAAAAACATTTTTCACAAAAAACATTTTACAAAAACATTTTTTAACCGTTGGAAGCTCAGCACCACTTTAGTGGTGCTGAAAATTTGAATCCGTTGAATCGGATGAAAAAAAAGGGCTGGAAATTTTTGATCAAACCAAACATAGAGTTTGCCACGAGGAATTAAAAATGGCAAATAAAATTCTAGGACTTCTCGTTTCAAAAATTATTCGATCTTACTTTTTAGAGAATTTATCTCAAAAAACTCTAAAATGCGTGCTGATCAAACAGTTTAAACGATAGATAAAATCTGAGAACTGAGTTTTTGAAAAGCTCTTGGTTATCTTTCAAAAAAAAATTTCCACCATCGAACTCTTTTTATTTTTTCGTGAGTGATTTTTCAATTTTTGAGAAAAATTCGGAAAAAATATGCTCGGATTTTTTCGAAAGTAGGTTCAAATGAAAGCTACGGCAACACTGATCAGAAAGTTGGCTTACGTCGAGATAATATTTGAAGTCTTAGCGGTTAAATTATAACAGACGTTGTTTTATAACTTTATTTTGATCACTCGCGCTGCTGATCGTCTATTTATGAGAAAACGGGAAAACAGATTGAAAGGTTCTAATGATGCGAATATTGAAAAAATGTTTTTGAAAATATTCCTGTTTTCAATGTAGAAGTAAGTGATCAAAGCCAAACTTTGCAGCTTAGTTTCGGCGATTTAGATAAAATTTTAAAATCTAATTGATTTACTTGCTAAGTTGGACTATCCTTACAAATTAAGATCATTCACGGCTTTTTATAAAATTAGTTAATCCGTTATGAAGGCTCAAAGTCGCCCACTTTAGTGGTGCCAGACTCCTGCAGCAGGGCCTCTGCCGAATTAAACAATTTGGAGCTTCCAAGGGTTAACAAAAAAAACATTTGTGTTTCAAACACATCAAAAGAACACACATTTGTTGGAGGTGAAAATCCTCACAACAAAAATATATCTCGGTTGAATTTATCAGTGTTTTGAAAAAGATCTATAATTATGCTTATTAATAAATTACAGAATGGGAAGAACATTTTTAACAAATTGAAAACTCGTGCCCAGTATACACGGTATATACCGTGCAAAACTTCTTTGTCAGGAAAGAAATTGGGTTTGGGTGAAAAAATTAGGGTCCGCAGGAACCTTGTCTTCTTGCACCAACCCTTGTTTTTTGTTGACAAAAAGTTTGCCATGCCCCGAGTGTACCTATAATTTTATGTGTATACTGATATCACCTATCTTGAAAGTTTAGAACTAGGGTTAGGTAACTCGTGTCCAGTGTACACGTATAAAAACGACGCAAAGCTGTTTCTTGGGAAAGGCCAGGGTTTTAAAAATAGGGTCGTGTTCCGCAGGAACAAACGACCATATTTTTAACAATACCATAGACTTTTCGAGAAAAGTTTTGCCATGCCCGAGTGTACACTTATAACAGTTATTTTTCTATAAACCACCAAAAAAAATTTGAGCTTGCACATGGCCCGCATGTTTGCTGTCTAGCGGCTTTCTTGGCCACTAGAGCTCAACCATTTCATACAACACTTCATAATTCTCTGCGAAAAGCTTCAGGTCTTACTATGACGCCGTAAAACAGAGGCTTTTTCATCAATACCTAGACCGGATCTGAACATCCAAAAAACCACCGCTTTTTTCACTATCTAAGTGGGTCCTTTTGAAAGATCGAACTCGCCCACAATTCTCGCTTATTAATCTCAGTGACTCATAAGCAGATGCACTTTACGCTGATTCTGTTCTGAAACAATCTTAACCATTTTGCGTTCACTTTCCCGTCGATGCTAGAATATACAGCGCGAAACATGTTGAATTATATATGATTGAATCTATTTAGGTCATTTTTTGATAATAAATAAATTGGCATTTATAGCCTATAAAACCTAAGGTGGCCATGCTATAGGCCATGCTATAATAATAGGTCACAAGCAAAATGGCAAATAATTTAAATGTAGAATTCTGGCATTTTTCCTGCTTGATAAATTATTTAGCCGCAACTTTTCTAATCTTTATTTTATGAGTCCATCACATGTTTAAGCGTTTTTTCATCAAAAATTATTACCATAAGACGCAAAAATGTCTTGAAAAGTTCAAAACTTATATCGGGAAAATATGTTTTTTTGTTAAAAAATGATTTTTTTGTTAAAAATGATTTTTTGTTAAAAATATTTTGTTTTGTTAAAAAATGTTTTGTTTTGTTCAAAAAAGTTTTTTTGTTATTAAATGCGTTTTTTGATATGAATGGTTTTTTTGTCAAAATGCATTTTTTTGGTTAAAAACGTTATTTGTTGAAAATGCTGTTTTGTTGAAAAATGTTTTGTTAAAAAATGTTTTGTTAGAAATTTTTGTTTAAAAAACTTTTTTGTTGAAAATGCTGTTTTTGTTAAAAAATGTTTGTTAAAAATGTTTTGTTAGAAATTTGTGTTAAAAAAACTTTTTGGTAAAAACCCCTGCTCAAATACATATAAGTCGAGTTTTCAATCAAATGAATAAAATTTTAACTAAAATGCTCCTAACAAATCGAAAAATAGCGCTAGGGAGCATTTAAAGCAATCCAAATGTGCGCAATACTTAAGCCGCAACTTTAAGAAAATTTGGGAGTAATAGTCACCTGGTTAAATTTTTTTTGTCACTACAATTCAACGTCCGTTTTGTTGTTTTAGACGCACGGACTTTTCGAAAATGGCCAAACTCAACTTTTTGTCATTTGTCCTCTTGGACGCAACGACAGTTAAACATTTGGTTTAGCGTATTTCATTTCTGATTTAATGATAAAATATCAAAACAGCTGGTTTTAACCGATTCAGAAATGCCTGAGACGGTAAAATAGTAAATCGGTAAAAGTAAATCGCTAAATAGTAAATGGGCAATATAGTGAATCGGCTACGTGACCGAAAATAGTAGCCGAAAATTTTGGTAGATCGACTTTAATTGGCTAATAATCTTTAAAAGACTTATCGGCGATTTTGTGATCGCGCTAACAAATAATTTAATGCGAAAATGATTAAAATCGCGCTACCGTTCACTGAAAGATTTGAACGAAGTGAATCGGCATTTGTTCAAGTACTCATTTCGATATAAGTATAATATAGCAATTAACAGTCGCTCATTTCGATAGCCGATTTACTTTATAGGCCGATTTACACATTAAAGCCGATTACTGCCTTACCGCCTGAGACACCAATTAAGACAAATGCATCAGTTTGGGTGCGAAACTCGATACCAAGCGGTTATTTGTTATATCGAGTTATCTGGTGATAATCAGCAAAAAACCGGAGATAAATATTTCAAAAACTTATAAATGGCGCTTTACCTTCGAGCATATAGGAAAGTTTGACGAGGCATAATAGCCTTACAGCAGGTTTACTTTGAGCGTTGTTTACAGAAAACTATTATAAAATAAACCTTCCAATTTTCCTTTATGATCGAGTTGAGGAGTAAAGTTTTCAAAAATTTTTTTTATATTCTAGAAATTTTATGTTTAATTCAAAAAAATTGTGGTTGAAACGCAAGGTTAATTAAACCACTGATACTACCTAACTAATAGGCTTCAGGAAATGTTCAACGTTCATTCTGAATAACTGCGCCAGTGCTATATTTTCAACTCGATTACTTTTGTCTGATTGACTATATCTGTTCATGAAAAAATCAGCGTTTTTAGGAAAAAAATGTTTAGTTTTTGATTTATAAAATTATTTGATAATATCACAATATTAAGCGCAAATACAGTGGGGTGAGACCAATGGGCAACCACACGAGCTTTTCGAAAAAAGTGTTGCCCATTGGTCTCACTGTTGCCCATGGTCTCACACGAAGGGGTGTTGCCCTTGGCTCACTAGTCGATTATTTTTAATTGATACATGTATTTCTGAAAACTTAAACACAATTTTTGGTAGTTTGTTCTAGATTATAAAAATTTTCTGTGAAATTTTGGTGCCTTATTTCTAAAAACATTAAAATTTCTTAAATGTCAAAACAACCTGTTTTGTTTTATTTGTTCATCAAAATTAGTATATTTATCGTATATTCAGGGTATTTGTTAAACTTATAAATTCTGTTCATCTTGTCAACTTTTAAGTGGTCCTGAAGATGGATCTTTGATCCGAAATATTGACAAAATAAATTTCATCCGAAATTTAAATTTATTATAAAAATTAACAATTATATTGTGAAATTTCACAATATATACTAATTTATTGCACATTATCAAATTATTGGTAATCGAAAAATTGCCATAGAATTACCCAAATTTCGAGTGTTGCCCATTGGTCTCATAGGTCTGAAATAATCAAATCTGCGAAAAAGTGTTGCCATTGTCACTGTTGCCCATTGGTCTCACCCACTGTATGGTATAAAAAGTACCACTCTTGCGATGTTTCACTATATATTTGTTCAAAACATATCATTTTATCTTACTTATAAAATAAGATATTTTGAAATTTCACTCTCAAAAAATTAATTGTCAAGATATGTCCAGAACGCTTATTTGCCTTGCAATTGTATTCAAAACACTTTTCAAAAACTGGCTATTTTGAAATTTTAATTTCGAAATTTGGATCACAAAAGTATTTCTTCAGAAGTAAACTTAAGCGAAATCGTCTTTCAATCAATTTGTCATAAAATTTGCAACCTAGTATTCGAAATAATTTTAAGAATATTTTAGATTCACATTGTAAATTCAAAATGTATCATAAGGAGATATTTTTGCGATCATTTTTTCATCATTTTTGGCGGATTTAAAGTGGCTTCAGCCTTTCAAAGGCTATATGCCTCGAAGGTTAAGAGTCAAATTTTTTTCGGAAAAATTTAAGATCAGAATGAAATCTGCATCATTTTGACAAAAATTGATCATGAACAATTAGGAAATCAAAATTAAATTAATTTGCATTTCTTGATATGATGATATTCGTTAATGACGGGAAAACATTTTTTAACAATAAACATTTATCAACAAAACATTTTTCCAACAAAACATTTTTTAACAAATTAAACATTTTTTGACGGAAAAACATTTTTAACAAAAAAAAAAACTTTTTCACAAAAAAAACATTTGAGTTTCAAAACTCATCGAAAGAACACACATTTGTTGGAAGGTGAATCCTCACACAAAATTTATCTCTCGGTTGCATATTTAGGTTTTGAAAGAACTATATTTATGCTTTATTAAAGTACAGAAGGGGGAAAACATTTTCTAACAAAATTTGAAAACTTTGTGCTCAGTTTTACACAGTATAAACCGTGCAAAACTTCTTTGTCAGGAAAAAAAATAGGGTTGGGGTGAGAAGTTAGGGTTCCGTAGGAAATTTTTCGGTCAGATCCGGTCTAAAGATTCTGATGAAGAAGGCCTCTGTTTTACGGCGCTTCATAGTAAGACCTGAAGCTTTTTTTTGAGTTCTCTGAAGTGTTGGTTTGAACATGGTTGAGCTCTCAGTGGTCAACGAAAGCGCTAGAGAGCAAACCGCGGGCCATGGGCAGGCTCAAAAATTTGGTTGCTGGCTCATAGATAAATTACTGTTAGAGTGTACACATTCTTTTTCATTGAAAAATGCCTTTCCTACAGAAATGAAATATTCAGGAGCAACCTGCAATTCCTTGGCTATATCTTCAGTTGTTTTTGAATAAGTCCGGAGCCTCAAGGTTAAGGGGGGTAGCGGTCGCAATCTTCTGAGGTATTTGAGTGTAAAAATAGCACGGAAATTGCTCAGGACACTCAGAAAGCATAAACTTATTAAAAAAACAAAACAACAATTAAAAAAAAGTTCGAAATTCTCATTTTTTTTTCAGAATTGTTCTGAGTATTTTTTTTGGAAACATTGAACCAACTTTTCGACCAATTTAATTTGGTAGGTACTTTCGACTAAATCGACGATTTTATTTCGAGTTTTCACTTCCGGTTCACTAAAATGCGCATGTTCTAGAATTTCACAACTATTTTAAAATTCTCCACCATTCATAATACAAAACATATTTTTCATCTTTTCTCCAATTATATACTGCATTCTGAATGTTAACCTAGGAGAAGATAGATTTTGAATAGCGCGAATCTTGAATAAGGCGGTTTTTCGCAGTTCTAGAAAAAACTAGTTGGACATTTTCAAAAATCCCACATCATATTCAACCATAAGTGTTTCCGTGGTTCATACCAAGGTTGAGTTGAAATCGTATGCCGCATCTAGGAGAAGATAGGAATTTGAAATTAGGTTAGGAGCTCTAGAACTCGCCGCATGGTGGTCACCAGGACCACCAAATTATTCTGATAAATTATCATTGTAGATTAAGAATAGATCTACCAAATGCTATTCTCAAAAGTTTCGAAGCAGTTTGTATTCTTGTAGAGGTGAGTACAAAAGTACATTTTGCGCGACCACTACCCCCTTAAGTTAATTAAGACTTAATCATTGTTAGTTTATAATATTGGTAATTATAGGCACAAGTACTTTTATGACTGGAATGTCCCACAATACCTCAAAATCATCAATTTTTGAAAATAAATAATAATTTGCAAGAATCACTTGCAAAGAAATTTCCAATAGTTGTAAAACAATATTTCAAACAAGCAATCAAACGCTCCAAAAGACATTTTACAACATCAACGCATAAATTGAAACACGCGTTCTGCAGCAGCAAACAAAGTTGAGTTACGGCTGATTTTTTCGACATTTCAACTATTTTTGTTATAACTATCACAATAAATTTATTTCAGTTTGTTCAATTTTTCTTAGCCCATGAGAACAGATATTTGCTGTGCAAGTTTTTAGAATATTTTTTAGGAAAGACA